>PVIU01001111.1:0-126487 GCA_004026605.1 Ondatra zibethicus
TTGTTTCCAGGTTCTGGCTATGACAAACAAAGCTGCTATGAACATAGCTGAGCACATATCCTTGTGGCATGATTGCGCATCCTTTGGATATATAACCAAAAGTGGTATTATTGGGTCTTGAGGAAGGTTGTTTCCTAATTTTCTGAGAAATCGCCACACTGACATCCAAAGGGGTTGTACCAGCTTGCATTCCCACCAGAAATGCAGAAGTGTTCCCTTTAATCCCAGCACTTGGGAGGCAGAGGCAGGCTGATCTCTGTAAGACCAGCCTGGTCTACAAGAACTAGTTCCAGGACAGACTCCAAAGCCACAGGGAAACCCTGTCTCGAAAAACAAACAAACAGACACATCACATTCTTATCACTAAGCCGGGCGGTGGTGGCAGAGGCAGGTGGATCTCTGTGAGTTCGAGACCAGCCTGGTCTACAAGAGCTAGTTCCAGGACTGGCTCCAAAGCTGCAGAGAAACCCTGTCTCAAAAAACCAAAAAAAAAAAAAACAAAAAAAACCAAAAAAAAAAAAACAAAAAAACCAAAAAACAACCAAAAATCCAAGAAACAAAAAAGCAAGAAACCTGGGAGAATGTAAGTGTTGTTCCCATCCAGTTATGGCTGCTCCAGTTAGCTGAGTTACTTCATGAGTAATCCAATACCCTTGAAGAAGATGGCTTTTCTCAACAGTGCCAGTAGGAGCCAGTGACTACTGCTGGCCTAGGTTTATTGCCATCACCAGTCATTTATGTTCCTTGAGCTGAAAGCTAAGAGAAGATCCCTAAACAAAGTAGGCAACTTGTCATTCTGTGTATCAGGATGGCTTTGGTCAGAAACCATGCTATAATTTGAACACAGAAGTTATGAGACAGCCGGGTGGTGGTGGCGCACGCCTTTAATCCCAGCACTCGGGAAGCAGAGGCAGGTGGATCTCTGTGAATGCAAAGCCAGCCTGGTCAACAAAGCGAGTTCCAGGACAAGCAGGACTGTTTCACAGAGAAACCCTGTCTGAGAAAAAAAAATGTGAGACGTTGGCTAACAGGGAAAAGCCTAAGAATTTAAGAATAGCTGATTGTGTGTGTGTGTGTGTGTGTGTGTGTGTGTGTGGCGGGGTGCATGTGCCTGTAAACAACCCCTCCTCCTGCACTTGGGAGGCTGAGGCAGGGGAGCATGAACTGGAGGCCAGTCTGAGGTACCCGAGAACCTGTCTTTTTTGTTTGTTTGTTTGTTTGTTTTTTGTTTTTCAAGACAGGGTTTCTCTGTGGCTTTGGAGTCTGTCCTGGAACTAGCTCTTGTAGGTCAAACTGGCCTCAAACTCACAGAGATCCACCTGCCTCTGTCTCCTGAGTGCTGGGATTAAAGGCGTGCGCCACCACCACCAGGCTAAGAACCTGTCTTAAATAAACTAAACTAAACTAAACTAAATGTAAGAATATAGCAGGTGAGCTGAGCGGTGGTGGCGCACGCCTTTAATCCCAGCACTCAGGAGGCAGAGGCAGGCGGATCTCTGTGAGTTCGAGGCCGGTTTGACCTACAAGAGCTAGTTCCAGGACAGATCTCAAAGCTATAGAGAAATCTTGTCTCAAAAAAACAAAAAGAAAAAAAATGAACAAACAAAGAATATATCAGGCTGGGCATGGTAGTGAACACCTGTAATCCTGTCACTTGGGAATTGGACACGGGGAGTGCTGAAAATTCAAGGCCAGCCTGGACTATCTAACACCACGTCTCAAGCACTGATACCCCTTAACCCTGGATACAAAAATGTGGTGGACATAAGAAGATTCTACTGTCCAGAAAGCTAAGATATGATGGCTAAGAAATGGGTCTGTCCCCTGCATGCTCTAAGCCTCATTGGGAAGGGCTATGGCTGAGAAGTCTGCCTGGGAGGATACTGGGAAAAGGAAAACATCTGTGTCCCTCACTAATGGAACTGATACCACTCTCTGCCTCCTCTCCCCAACTCTAGAGAACAAGAACATCCCATCTACCTGTCCAGGACAGAAATGACACAGAAGCTGATGCAAAAACCATAGAGCGAGTGCCAAGCCTGGATGGCCCCAGACTTAGTCTGGGAGAAGTGACGCCATTGTTATTTCACCTACTGTTCTGAAACTTCCTGTTACTTGCCCCTGACTTTCCTCATGGCTACAGTCCCCACCTGGTGGACATACAGGTGCTTCTGGTCTCAGGGCAGATAGTGTGGCAATGGCACCATGTATATTGCCCTAAAATTCCATGTAGAATAAATTTGTGTGTGAGGAATTATCTGTCATTTGAAGTTTGGTTTTTTGTTTGTTCGTTTCTCTGTAATAGCCTTAGCTGTCCTGGAACTAGCTCTTGTAGACTAGGCTAGCCTCAAACTCACAAAGATCTGCCTGCCTCTGCCTCCCGAGTGCTGGGATTAAAGGCGTGCGCCACCACTGCCCGGCTATTTCTTAATTTTAAAGATTATGCTTACTTATTTTGTATGTCATGTGTTTGGAGGCCAGAGGGCAGCTTTCATGAGTAGGTTTTCTCATAATGTGAATTCCTGGGGCCAAGCTCTAGTCGTTAGACTATGGGAAGAGTGCTTGCTGACCTGGCTTACTGGGTTATTTTACTATCTTTTCTTTCCTTCCTTCCTTCTTTCTTTCTTTCTTTTTCTTTTTTTTTTTTGGTTTTCTTTTTTTGGTTTTTCGAGACAGGGTTTCTCTGTAGCTTTGGAGCCTGTCCTGGTGTCCTGGAACTAGCTCTTGTAGACCAGGCTGGCCTCGAACTCACAGAGCTCCGCCTGCCTCTGCCTCCCGAGTGCTGGGATTAAAGGCGTGCGCCACCACTGCCGGGCTTCTTTCTTTCTTTTTTTCTTTCTTGGAGGCGAGGACTATGTAGCTCAAGATGGGTTCAAGCCCTTGATCCCAGGCCCAAAGTGAAGACGCACGTCATTAAATCCCAGCACTCAGGAGGCAGGTGGAGCTCTGAATTCCACCCCAGCCTGGGTCTACATATCAAGTTCCAGTCAGCCAAGGCTACGTGGTGATATCTTGTCCGAAAACAACAAAAAGATCTTTATATTAAGGGCCCAGGTGATGGTAACAATCTGAGTTTGATCTCCAGGCTCCAAATAGTGGAAGGACAGGGCAACTCCTTACTGTCCCTCTGTCCTCTGACCTCCTCAAACAGGCCACACATTGAGAATGGTGGTGCGGGCCTGTAATCCCAGCACTTGGAAGGTGGAGACAGGAGGATCAGAAGTTAAAGGCCAGACTGACCCTGACTCAAACAAAACAGCAACAAATTAAATAGAAAAAAAAAAAGTCCTAGCAAAGCGTGTAAAGTGAAAACTAAGCATGTCTTCTCCACTGGGACAAAGTTCATCGCGCTGTCAGTAATCATTAGCTGTTTCTTGTGACCCAAATTCGATCTCACCAGCGCAAGCCCAGTGAAAAGACACAGATGGACCTGCCCTGCCCAGGCTCTCCAGTGTTTCCATGGGAGGTTCTGCCACGTTGTTAAGCCCTATGCCTAGAAAAATGTTCCCATTCTTCCTCTTTGCTCACTTTCTCTTGAACAGCTCTATAACAGTACCTGTAGACTCGCTCTCATCTTCTGGATGGTTTGGTGACTATCCCCTGGAAGTGGAGACTGTGTTATTGTGTCTGTGTTTCTGTGCTATTGTGTCTGACTATATAGCCAGATTTCTTTCTTTCTTTCTTTCTTTCTTTCTTTCTTTCTTTCTTTCTTTCTTTCTTTCTTTCAAGTACGCTCCCTAAGAATCCCAGGTTGGCCTTGAACTTAGCTTCTAGGAGTGGTGGTATTCCAGGCCAACACTAAGATTCAGGGCGAGATAACTTTAGTAACCCTTTGTTTACAGAGAGGACCTCAGGCCCCATGTGCCGCTCTCAGATTAATGAAATTTTTTAACTCTTGCTGAGAAGTTTCTTGCAGTCAATGGTGATTAATACAGAGACTCATAATTTGGTCAACATACTAGAATAAGAGACTGGAGTTCTCAGCCCTAAATGGGATGTCTATATAGCCTATGCACCTTCAAAGCTCAGTGTTCTTTGCAGAATATGGGGGCAAAATGATCGTACAGGGCAGAGAGAGTGGATGGCTCAGGATACAACAGGGCATCTACACCTATGAGCCCACAATGACAAGGACAGCATGCACACGACCTGGAAAAGTTCAAGTCCCAGCCTTAGCTGAGGAGCTAGTGGCTGCTGATGGCCACAGGAGAGGGAAAGGCAGTTTTCTTTAGGTGGGTCCCACCTGAGAGGCTGTTATCGCTCTGGTAGATGGCCTTACAGCCACGCACATACAGGCAGCACTAAATGGACCTAGTGGGAAAAACAACAACAAAAAATAAAAACTCAAACAAACAAAAGACCCAATGGAATTGATCAAAACATTTCACAGGCAAGCATACAATTCTTTTTTATTTATTTATTTATTTGCTATTTTTTTGGGAGAATACAATTCTTTTTTTTTTTTTTGAGACAGGGTTTCTCTGTAGCTTTGGAGCCTGTCCTGGAACTAGCTCTTTAGACCAGGTTGGCTTTGAACTCACAAAGATCCACCTACCTCTGCCTCCCGAGTGCTGGGGACTAAAGGCGTGGGCCATCACCGCCCGGCTACAATTCTCAAACAATAAAAAGATATGTATCTTTATTCTCCCTTTAGGAATACATCTTTAAATTTTTTTCTTAAATTTCTTATTTTATTTTTTATTTATTTTTGTTTTTTTTCGAGATAGGGTTTCTCTGTGGCTTTGGAGCCTGTCCTAGAACTAGTTCTTGTAGACCATGCTGTCCTCGAATTCAGAGATCTGCCTGCCTCCCCGAGTGCTGGGATTAAAGGCGTTTGCCACCACTGCCTGGCTTATTTTATTTTCTAAAAGCTGGCTGTGGTGGTACACTGCTTTAATCCCAGCAGAGGCAGAATCAGGAGGATCTTTATGAGTTCCAGGTCAGCAAGCGCTACAAAGTGAGACTTCTTAAAAAAAAAAAATTAATTAAAAAAAAAAAAAAAAGGAAAGAAAGGCAAAGCAGTCAGGAGCACCGGGATTGCAATTTAAAAAAATACTTGTGAAAATCTGCCAAAGTTCTCTGACTCCTTGGTTGGGCTAAGGGATCCTAGAAGGTTCTCAATGCAGAAATGTCCGTGCCGCTTTAGGGCTGGGTGCTTGCAGCCCTAGAAGCGGGTTCCACTGGAGACTCAGTGCCCACGGCCTGTAGACAGGCACCCTGAAGCTTCCCTCTACGTTATGGCAGAAGATGCCGGGCTGCTGGAACTCTAGAGACTTTTCACTTGGCTTCTGGCCTCCAGAGTTCCAGGTTCCGCATGGTTCCATTTTCCTTCCACCCTGGACTGGGCTGACTCTGAGTCACTTTAATGCCCCTATTCCCGGCATTCAGGAGGTTAGGGTAGGAGGCTTGCAAGTTCGAGGTCAGCCTAGGCTACATGGTAAATCCAGGTCAGCACTGTCTCAAAAAGACCTAAAAAAGAAAATAAAAAACCAGGACAAAACAAATGCAAACTAGCTTGTTTTCAGGGTTTCATGTCGCTCAGGCTGGCCTCAGACTTGCTATATAGCCCAGATTGACCTGAACTTCTCCCCTTGCCTCCACCTCCTGGGATCACAAACCAGGGTCCGGTCTGTATCTAGAATTATACAATATAAATATAATATAATTCTTTAATATAAAATGCTCCTGGTGGCCAAACAGAGGGCTCACAAAATCCCGAGTTGCAGACAGTAGGATGTAGTACTTGGTCCCTGGAGCGTTTGTGGGGAACTTTAGGCATGTCTACCTAAGAGTTGGTTTAAGTTCCCATTTCAATTAGAAAAGCACGTGACAATGGCTGGTGGTGACGCACCCCACGGCGCACTCAGGCCTGAGGGTGATCTGAGTATGGATCTTGTCTCTGCAAACACCAGAAGGGAAAAGCTCCTGAAAACGTCCACGGGCCACTCGTGCACCACCCGCTGGGAAGTCACCGGGGACACGCGCAATCCCAGCGAGGCTGCCGCACGGGGTGCTTTGGGGTCTCCTGCCCGAGCCAGCTTCGCTGTCCTCTGTGGCCACTGCATTCGTGCTGACTAATGCAGTGACTGCTCTTCCGAAACGCATGCAGGAAAAGTTTTGATGTGAAGAGGAAAAACAAAACAAAAAAACAGGAAACTTTGTCACTTGGATCCCGGGTACCAAAGTCACCAGGGAAGGGAGGAGAGAACTCCACTTAAGAGGAAGAGAAAGGAAAGAGAACGGAAGGCGCAGCTAGCACATCCTCTTAACCGCCCCAGAGGGCACGGCCGCCCTGGGGCTGTCTTTGGAGAGACCCATCCATCCCTGTCAATCAGTTTCATCCAGCGTTGCGATTGGCTGGTGGCTTCCTTGGTCCCCCGCACCCACCTCCTACTTGCATGGGGTTTACTTCCCCAAAGTACACGGGCCCCACCTTGTGGATCAACCGCTCCTGCCTGAACCGCGGGTTTCCGCCCAAAGGAAGATATGTAAGCCAATGAGAGCGGGTTTGTACAGGTATTGGCTTGCATGGGTGTCTCTCACATGGCATCCCGCCCTCTTTTTCACAATCTACTCAAGTATTGGTGAGACTTCATGTCCATCTGGGCTCTGGATCCCGTAGTCATAGGCAGATGCGGCAGCCACTCAGGAGTCCGGCCCCTGGACGAAAGTACCGTCCAATCGCAACCAAGAGGCGCGGCTGCGGGGCCGCCATTGGTCGCTGCGAGCGACGGGAGCAGCAGGTTGGGCTGAGCGCAGCTATATAACAGGCGGCGGGCACGCGTTCCGCGGCATCGCGCGAGGGACGCAGCCACCTACTCCCGCGCAGTAGCCCGGTACTCCCGCTCAGCCGCGCAGGTACTTGGGACGCAGGTGGGGCGGGGCAGATGCGGGTCGGGAGGGAGCCGATCTGGGGCCGCGAGCGGGACACCCGGGGAGGCCGCGCGGCGCGTCCCCACCCCCACCAACGGCCGGCGCGGCCTCCTGACTGCGCCCTGTGCGTGCTCTGCCGCGCCAACGGCCTTATGGGGCCCCCGGTGGGCGTCACGCGGCCGGGTGGCCCGCGTGCTCCACGCGCATCTTGTTGCGCGCTCGTGCTCTCTGGGTTGATGTACCTGGGCCTGGACTTTAAGGAAGCCTTCGGGATCTGGGGGTAGGGGGATCCCCACGCTGAGAGCGCGATCGCGCGTCCCAAGTCTGCAGAGCAGAGGCGCACGACCCCGGGATCAAGGGTTCAGTAGTGTAGAGACAGACACAAGACTTGATCTCTCCAACCCCCACTGTGTGCCCCTGCACTATGCCGAGAGCTTCCTCCTTTCCCGCCCTTCCCGGTCACCTGGGCGCGATCAGGTAGGAAACCGAGGTGGGTGAGTGACTTGGACTCAGCCGGGAGGGGCGAGACATCTGTGTAGACTGCTTGGCCGCAGGACTCCCGTGACCACTGAGCTCTGGAACCTGGGTTCAAAACTCAGCATGAGAAAAACTGCGGTGCCATCTGTGCGAACCAGTGTCAGACTCTGGAGAAAGGAGATTGCAAGCAAGTGGGGTTTTGAATGACAAAGAAGGACTTGGCTTTTTTCGAAACTAAACTAAGGGATGATAGATGCGCCTTTAAGTTAGCTTCTGGGAAACAGAAGGAAACACAGCCAGTGTAATGTAAAGAACTAGTGCTCCTCAGCAGGTCCGAAACGCACCGCGAGGGAAATTCCCGCCAGCAGGAAGTCAGGCTCTGACACTAGATCTTGATTTTTTTTCCCCCCCAGATCTTTTAACTTTTCAATATTTTAGGTTTGAATCAGAGCAAACTTATATTTAAAAAACCTATGCGAAGGTTATAGTTCAAGGAAACGGAGAGTTTAAATTCTCCACAGAGTTGAGGTTAAAGTTTGTAATTGGATAGGACCCTGGATCCAGCTCAGAGGTGGAGCCCTTGGCATGGAATACAGGAAGCTCCAGGTCCAATCACCAGAGCCACAAATAAGTCACATCTCAAAGTGGTGGGGGAAGGATAGTGTCCAGTGATTGTGAATTGGAACGCAGTCACTGATTGGGTTTGTTGGCAAGCATAGCAGATAGATCTTCTGCCACACCATCTATGTTCAACTCTTTTTCTTCTCAGTATGGAGCACTGACTGGCATGGAAGTCAGATCCTCCTGAGTTTAGGAGTTAAGATGTATCCCACCAAGACCAGCCCAGCCATTTAGCCCTTATTCGGAGAGACTCTTAGAGTTTGCAAAGGTGTTGTTTTCAAGGATTTGTGGTCAACCTAACTTAATGTGTGCTTGACCATATTTTTGAATGCTTACGATCATCTTTACTCAGGGCTTTACAAAACAACTAGTTTAGATCCAAGTCATCGTAGATGTTAAGACTACAACAAAGCTATTGGAACCAGCTCTTAAGGCACACACCCTTGCAAAAAGTTAAAAAAAAGTTTAATGCTGTGTTTCTGTATTTCCAAATAAATACAAAGTGGCCCTAAAGAGCCAAACATGGTGAGGATGAGTGTTGGATTTGCTGCATTGCTTCTGAATATAACATTTTTTTCCTCGGAACTTGCAGGTAGGCGAATGTTAGTAATTTTATTAACCGCTGGAGATCATATATATTAAGGTGAAATGATCTAATTGAGGGGACCTTTTAATTTCGTCCTCACATGTTCCAAAGAGCTGTCCTCTAGGCCTCCGACAGATGACTAGTGGGACAGAAGTAGGAAACATAAACACGTATTCCAATAACTTATTGTCAAAGAGGCGAGCTGAAGCACAGTGACAGAAGACTTGGGTCAGTCCCTTCCAAGCTGCTCAGAGGTTGCTGTTGTTGGAATTTAGTCATTGTTGTTTTGTTTTTGTTTTTTGAGACAATGTTTCTTTTTTTTTTTTTTTTTTGAGCCAGGGTTTCTCTAGTTTTGGAGCATGTCCTGGAACTAGCTCTTACAGGCCAGGCTGGCCACGAACTTACAGCAATCTGTCTGTCCCTGCCTCCAGGGTGCTAGAATTAAAGGCGGGTGCCACCACTGCCCGGCCGACACAATGTTTCTTTATCTGTAGGCCAGGCTGCCCTCACTCAGATCTGCCCGTCTCTGCCACTGGAGTGCTGGGGCTAAAGGCGTGCCACCAACACCTGGCTGCATATGGTTTTTCAATGGCTAACCGGTTGAATAGAAAGATGAGAATTTTGTGACCCACACCAAGTTTTTTCTCCATTTTTTTTTTGTCAGTGTATTAAAACTGGTTAGTTTCAGTACTCAAGTAGAATAAATACTTGAATTATATCACATTCCTGACTTACAGAGGGGGTAATTGTCAAATAGGAAGTTCAGGCCAAGTGTGGTGATGCACACCTTTAGTTCCAGGACTCTTAGACAGAGGCTGGTAGATCTCTGAGTTCCAGGCAAGCCTGGTCTACAGGCCAGCCAGATTTACACAGTGAAACCCTGTCTCAAAAGACAAACAAAACCAAAAAGGAACTGTCAAGTCTTCTGTGAGCCTGTAGTTGTGTCAATGGGGAACCTCGCCCAAGCTCAGGAGTTCGAGTTACTTTTAGCAGCTGTCACCTCACTTGTATGTAGCTAGTGATCAGTGTTCATTGGCTATATAAATATTTGCTGCTATTTAGTTTTTTTTTTTAATGTGCATCTTTATCTGGCACACCGAGTTACTGTCTAGACTGGGCAGGTGAGAGTTTGGAGCCAGGAATACCTGTAATGCCTGGTTTGCCTTGTAAAGCAGAAAGCTGCAGCCTAGGAGGGAGGGCTTGGCTTTGCAATGATGTGCAACATTTTAGGTATAAAAGGCAAAGATTAAAAGGCCAGTGGGAGAAATGTGTCTCATTGGGGGAACATCATTGTAGGTGTCAGTTTCTGGTGGCTGGTCTCTGAATGGCTGCTTTGGAGTGGTGTGCTGAAATTGGGACTTAATATGGAGTCTTACTCAACCACAACCCCAAGTACTTCTGGTATTTTAAAAATAATCTCAGGGCTACATAAGAAGTTGGCATGAGACCCTATCTTAAAAAAATTCTGACATGTCTATCTGTGCATTGTGGGATCCAAGGAGTAGGAGCTTAGTCAGTTTTTGTTGTTGTTTTTGTTTTTTTGTGGTGTTTGGGATGAAATCAGAACTAGGACCCTGTCACCCTGAGCTAAGGTTCTGTCCTTGAGCTGCATCCTTAACCTTTGGGTTATTGCTGTCTAGCATAGGCTGCCAGTGCTCCTGAGGCTGGCTTTAAGGTTTGAGCTGCCACACGTGGGTTAACTAATTCTCTGCTAACTTTAAAATAGGCAGGGTCTACGCAGAGAAAAGGAAATTGTCCAGCTAGTTTTTCTTCCTGGAAAACCTAGTATTTGAGATTTAGACTTATAGAAGAATTGCAATGCAGATCTGTGTACCTCATGCTGTGCAGTCAATGTGTAGTTGTCAAAACTAGGGAAGCTAGGCTTTATTTTGGTTTCCTCAGGTCCTTCTGCAAATATCCTTTCTGTTTCAGGATCCACCTGAGATGTCTTGTCTCTCTTATCTTGTCTCATCTGTGAGTTTCTGTTCTTTGTCCTTCACAACTTTGACACTCAGGACCTCTCTTGGATTTGTCTTATGATTGGATTTGGTTTATGGCTTTGTAGAAGGACCACAGAGGTCTGAATCACACTCCAGTGACATCCATAGTGCTAGCTACATTGACGGTGTGGGGCGGGTGAGGTAGCATGTTGGGATTACTGTGTTTCCCTTTCCATTCATACCCAAGGGAAAGGAAATGCGACTGTTTCCTTTAGGAGAGAGAATCTGAGTTTGTAGGCTTGTATACCAAGCCTGCTAAGACTAATGGTTTGCAAGTAACCCCTTTTGTAGACCAGGCTGTTCGTGAGCTCCCTGCACACACGCCCAGCTGGGTTTTTGTTTTTGAGGTAGTCTCCTATAACCTAGTCTGGCCTCTAATCCTCCTGCCTCTGCCTTCCAGCTGGGATTAAAACTGTATAGACATTCCTGATTATGTAGAGTGTTTTTGAGCCATACTTTATTTTTTTTTAATAGTCTGCTTTTCCTTAAAGCTTTCCTCCTTAATTTTAGAATCTACATTTATTTATTTATTTGCTTGTTTATTTTTGGTTTTTTGAGACAGGGTTTCTCTAACTTTGGAGCCTGTCCTGGAACTATTTCTTGTTCTTGTAGATCAGGCTGGCCTTGAGTTTATAGAGATCGGCTTGACTTTATTATCTCCTGAGGGCTGGGATTAAAGGTGTGTGACACCACTGCCTGGCAAGAATTTATATTTATGGCAGACCTCTAGGTCCTCGTTGCTCGTGGGTCGGGTCCTCGCGCTGTGCGGGGATGCGATCTGGAGCAATGGCACTCGCCGTTCGAGTTGTGTATTGTGGAGCTTGAGGCTACAAGCCCAAGTATCTCCAGCTCAAGGGGAAGCTAGAACATGAGTTCCCTGGATGCCTGGACATTTGTGGTGAGGGGACTCCCCAGGTCACTGGGTTCTTTGAAGTGACAGTAGCAGGGAAGTTGGTTCACTCCAAGAAGAGAGGTGATGGCTACGTGGATACAGAAAGCAAGTTTCGGAAACTGGTAGCTGCCATCAAAGCTGCCCTGGCTCAGTGCCAGTGAGACCTGGAGGCAGGGTCCTGAGACCTCCTGGCAGCCGCTTTATGACAGGAAGGACTGAAATGTCTCAACGACCTGTGGTCCTTCCTTGATGCTCCTGTGGCTACCATGTCAGGCCAGAGATCGCCTCTGTGAGGGGGTGTGCCTCTCCAGAATCCACTTGTGCACACACCTTGTCCTGCCCTTTGCCCCCTTCCTCACCTCTCCCTGAATTCCTCCATGTCTCCCACCTACCCTTTTTCCTTGGTTTCCCTTCTGCAGCTCAGACTGCCAAATGTTCCCAGTTGAATAAAAGTTGGATGAGGCAACTTAAAAAAAAAAAGAATTTATATTTATTTTGTCTGTTAGCTTATTTGTGTTTTGAGACAGGGATTTCTTTTATTTTTTTTAAAAATACCAATCCAAGTTCCTCGTCCCTCCCCATTCCCTCCACACCCTCCTCACCCCCTCCAATCCTCAGAGAGGGTAAGGCACATTGCTTTGTGGATGGTTCAAGAACCTCCCTACTATATCTAGGCTGAGCAAGGTAATACATCCAAAGAGAATAGGTTCCCAAAACATAAGTACATGCAGTGGGGATGAATCTTGGTGCCACTACCAGTGGCTCCTCTGACTGCCCCAGCCATGCAACTGTCGAGACAGGGATTTCTTAGTTTTAAAGGCTATCCTTGAACTTGATCTGTCTCAATGCCCTGAAATGCTGGATTGCAGAACCCCTCAGCTTCTTGTTAATTTTTATTCTTTTAGTTGTGCCTATTTTATGAGTTTGAGACAGTTTCTCTGTATAACAGTTTATGGCTGGCTATCCTGGAATTTGCTTTTTAGTTCAGGCAGGCCTTGAACGCACAGATCCACCTGCCTTTGCCTCCCAAATGGATTAAAGGTGTGAGATACCACTGCCTGGCTATCTTACCCGATTTTTAATCTTGTATGTTAATGTTTTGTTGGTATAATCACTCTGCTCCTTCATTGGATATTTCTCTTTGTGGTAGTGGGCAGTAAACTTAGGATCTTGTGTGTTAGGCCAGCAGTGTGGCTTTGCTGTGGCTCAGCACCGTGGCTCAGTCCTCTTTGCTTTGTGAGTTGCTTATTTTCCCTGAATGGTCTTGAACTCTGGAGCCTAGGCAGACTTTGAACTTGTGGTTTTCCAAGTAGCTGGGCTTAAAAGCATATTCCCTGAAATCTAGCTGTGTCTTTATTTTTACTTAATTTAAGTATTTTCTTCCTTGCATTAAGAGGGTATTTTGCCTGATTAAGGCTTAAAATTAGCCTTTCACCAGGGAGAATTTTGGAAGGATTGTGGCAGGTAGGGAGGGAGTCTAAAGAATTTAAGAGACAGATCTCTTTCTTCTTAAAGAGATTGACTTCTGTAACAAAGTTACTCTGGTCCTGGGAAGACATTGTTTCAGTTCCCAGAGCCTGGTTTCCAACATTGAAATACAATGTATATAATCTTCAAACACATTGATAAGAACTTCTCCATTTTAGGATGCACAGTGTTTTTCTTAGTGTTTTGATACATTTGTAAAATAGTCAAAATGACACACTTTAATACTTTGCATTGCTTGTTAAAGAATTCCTTCTGGGCAGTGATATAGTTAGTTAATCCAGTACTTGAGGCAGAGGATCTCTGTGAGTTCAAGTCCAGCCTGGTTTACAGAGGGAGTTCAGGACAACCAAAGCTACACAGTGAAACCCTGTCTCAACAAAAACCAAACAAAATACAAACAACCAAAAACCAAACTTCTAGTAAGTTGTCTTCTGACTTTCATGTATGTGGGTGCTTGTGTGTGTTTGCGTGTGTGTGTATGGATACACACTAATTAATATAAAAATAGTAAATCTGCCATGATGGTGCATACCTTTAATCCTAACAGCAGGTAGATCTCTGATTTCCAGATCAGATCTACATAGTGAGTCCCTATCCCTCCCACCCCCCAAAAAAGGTAAGTCTATTTATGAAGACTGTCTGGCTTTACCAGATACTAAAATGCTTGGAGATGGCAACATGTAGTGCCTTTTTGACAATTGGCCTGGTTTTTTTGTTTGTTTCTTTTCATTTATTTATTTTTCCCTCCCTTTTTGAGACAGAATTTCTGTGTCCTGCTGTCTTGGAACTCACTCTGTAGACCAGGCCTGTTTTTGTTTTTTTTTTTTTTTTTTGTTTTTTTTTGTTTTTTTCGAGACAGGGTTTCTCTGTAGCTTTGGAGCCTGTCCTGGAACTAGCTCTTGTAGACCAGGCTAGCCTCCAACTCACAGAGATCCGCCTGCCTCTGCCTCCCGAGTGCTGGGATTAAAGGCATGCGCCACCACTGCCCGTTGTTTGTTTCTCATAGGATTTCATTGTGTGTGTAGCCCTGACTTGTCCTGCTGTCCTGGAATGCCTATATATAGACCAGGCTGGCCTTGAACTCACAGAAATCCACCTGCCTCTGCCTCCCAAGGACTGGGATTAAAGGTGTGTGCCACCACTCCCAACTTGACAATTGACATGTTTTATTGAAATTTTTTAGTTCTCTTCCTAGTTGGTTTCAAATTCACTTTGTAGCCCAGTCTGGCCTTGAACTCATGACCTTCCTGCAGTCCAACTAGAACTGAGATTACACAGATTGTGACTGTCCTGATTGGACAGATTGCCACATTTTACTGGGTATTAGGGCCATAGTCAGTGTTGGCTTTCAGTTTTATAAGTGATGGTCTTGTATTTTATTTTTCTTTAGTTTTCAGTCATTTCAATGTGCAAATGGCAGCTCACAGGTTCTCGTGTGTGACCAGCAGCTCGGCTGCTCCCCCTTTGCTGTCACCAGTCTTACCTTTTTAGAAAAAGGGGCAGCCGTTATGCGGGTGAGTTCTTTGTGTATAATAAGCCCAGGAAAGAATTGTAGGTTGTTCTTTCGAGGCCCCATCTTAGCAGGCAAGCATCTCCTTTCTGGTTGTTACTGACTGAGGTGGCATGTTTGGGGATCTTGCCTGAGAAGAGATAGGTTTTCAATGTCTTGTTGTCTGTCTGGCCCTTCCTGGGAATTGCCAGTTCTGCTTTTATGTGCTGTGCTCTTCTGGGATTGTTGAGTCCTGTCCTTCCCAAACAAGTACTCTATTCCCACGCTGGGTTGTCCTTTAGTGATTCTCTGTCTTTGAACCCAGGCCTCTGCTCATTCATGCCAAGCATGCTCCTCCTCATCCTTGTGAATTCTGGATAGTGACTTACTATATCATGTTGCTTAGAAAATCTTAAAACTGTCACTTGAAGTAAGCTGTTGACATGCTATTTTGGTTTTGTTGGGAAGAGTAAGCAGAGCTGTGAACTCCTGTGTGTCAGTAACTAGAGTGGACACTGGTTGTCTGGGCGCTGTCCATATCGGCAAAGATGTCATGAGATCAGGCAAGCTGAGGTCAGGTGAGACTTTTTAAAAGTAGCTGCTTGCAAGCCAAGTCAGTGCAGCCAATAGGAAATATCAAGGACTCCATTGTGTGTGGTATGTTACTACCTTTTCTTCTGTGGCTCTGAGACTTCTCCAGGTCTATGCCACGTGAGCATAGATTTTTCATGCAGTATATTCTGATTCCCCTCCTACTCCTCCCAGATCCTCTCCACTTTCCCACCTACTCAAATCCATGCCCTTTCTTTCTCTTTCAATACAGAATACAAACTGGCATCTAAAATGATAAAATACAAATAAGAAAATAAAAACAAACCAAAATAGGACAAAACAAACTGGTTAAAAAAGCCAATGAGAACAAGAAACATACAGATGCCAAAACACAGAAAACCCATTAAAAACAATCGAAAACCATAATATATAAGCAAAAGATATGTAAGGTTAAAAAAAAGCCCAGATAAAGCATTGTGAGATCAAAAACCTCCAAAGATACCATTGAGTTTGTTTTGTTTGGTCATCTACTGCTGGGCATAGTGCCTGCCCTTGTGTGTGTGTGTGTGTTTAAATTTTTCCTTGCAAATAGTTAAAAATTAGAGGTAACTTCTGAGTTAGGGGTGGAGGTTTGTGAGTTTGGGTGGATGTTTGTATCCTTTTCCCTCAACACAGACCCCCACCTGGCCCTCTGCATGCTGCCTGTCTATGTGGTTCATTTATGGGTCAGCTTTGTTGTGTCTGGAAGGCCTTGTTTCCCTGGTGTCTCCTGTCTCCACTGGCTCTTAATCTTTTTGCCTCCTCTTCTGCAGGGTTCCCTGAGCCCTGAGGGGAGGGATTTGATGGAGACCTCCCACCAGGGCTGAGTATTCCAAAGTCTCTCACTCTCTGCACGTTGTCTGGCTTTGGGTCTGTGTATTTGCTTTCATCTGCTGCAGGAGGAAGCTTCTCTGGTGTTGGCTGAGCAAGGCGGTCCTTAATTCCAGTGATTGACTTTATTGAAGGACTGGGTGCTTAGGAAGTTGGGAGGCTGGAGAAATGGCTGAGTGGTTCAGGGTGTTTGCTATTCTTGCAGAAGGCTTGGGTTTGGTTTCCAGCTCCCATGTCAGGCCATTCACAGCCATCCTGAACTCTAGCACCAGGGGACTTGGGGCTTCCTAAGGCTTCTGCATACAACACACCACACATGCTGGCACACACAGTAATAAAAAAAAATTATAAAACATTGGAATGTTAAACTTTGTTAAGTGGAAATGGCTTATTTATCCTTTCACTTTTCCTGGGCTAAATTTCTTTCATTTCTGATTTTCCTAAATCATAATATAAGGGTAGGATTCATATCCACCCCAGAGGTGGCCCTTCTGGGGAAGGATAAGTATACTTCTTATAAGTATACTTCTTTACTTCTGGGGAAGTATAAGAAGCAGGAGTGACCTCCAAGCGGCCTGCTGAGTGAGCTTGATCTTAGGACAGGGTGTCTGTGCCTTTACTTTATAACCCTCCCAGAGTAGTAGGGGGCAGGGCTTGCTGTTTGCAGTTGAAGTCATCCTGCTGGCCTGCTTCCTGGTGTTGATCTTGGTAGCTTTATCTCTAGCCTGTTAGTTACATTGGGGATAGAGGGAGGTGTGTGCCAGTATCCGTATTTGTAGCTATTTCTAAAAGCTCTTGGAGAGGACACAGTGTAACTAGAAGCTATGACTGAGTGAGGGAAACCTTGGTGCTTCTAACTTGTTTTCATAGAACTTTCTGGTTTTCACAGGTTCAGTCTTCATTTGCCACCATGGAGCAGTGACTGGCAGATGTGTTTCTAGAAAGAATCTGAATTATTGTTGTTTTTTTTAATTGTTTTGTGTTGGACAGAAATTGGGTGTTGATAGCCTGTTGAGGTCCAACATTTGAGGCCAAGGCTGGAGGGAAATGAGTTCTGGGCCAGACTGGGCTCCATAGAATTAATCTGCTTCAGAGAATTGAGAGTTGACTCGCTTGAGAGAGAGAAGTGTTCTCAGGGGGTTGTGTTATCCATGCTTCATGTTTGAGCTGGGAAAGATAAATTGGACAGTAATTCAAAGTGTAGACTGCTTCAAACTCAGCAATCCTGCCTCAGCCTCTTGTCCTGAGATAACAGGTGTGATCTACCATGACCTTCTGTGATAGGTGAAAGTCCCTGATGTTCAGTTATTTTGTGTTTTGTTTTACCTATTTATTTTTAAAGGGAAGAGTTTATTTGATTTACTCGCTTCTAGGTCACACTCCTATGAGGTAAGTCAGGGCAGGAACTCAGTGGGAGCTAAATGCTTGCTTACAGAATGGTTTGGAATGGGTTCTAGTGCATTCCTTTGTGTTATACATGGGTTTCCAGTGTCACTTGGAGAGAAGAAACATGGCTGAGGATGCAGGGCGCTCTAAACCATTAATCCATGTCTCAGTAGCTTTATGGGTGGCTCTGAATTCACAGCTTGGAGATTGAATTTTGTTTTGTTTGTTTGTTCAGACTGACTAGATTCTTTTTTTTTAGAGGAACATCTTTTTTTTTTTTTAAAGATTTATTTATTTATGTACACAGCATTCCTTCCATGTATGCCAGAAGAGGGCATCAGATCTCATTATAGATGGCTGTGAGCCACCATGTGGTTGCTGGGAATTGAACTCAGGACCTCTGTAAGAGCAGTCAGTGCTCTTAACCTCTGAGCCATCTCTCCAGCCCCTAGATTCTTTTTTTTTTTTTTAAAGATTTATTTATTTATTAAGTATACAGTGGTCTGCCTGCATATGTCCCTGCAGGCCAGAAGAGGGTACCATATCTCATTACAGATGGTTGTGAGCCACCATGTGGTTGCTGGGAATTGAACTCAGGACCTTTGGAAGTGCAGCCAGTGCTCTTAACCTCTGAGCCATCTCTCCAGCCCTAGATTCTTTTTTTTTTAATTCTTATATATTACAACCCAGCCGCAGTTTTACCTCCCTGCTAATCTCCCCCAGATCTACTCCTCCCGGGGATATCAACCAAACATAGCATATGAAGTTATTATAAGACTAAGCACAACCCCTCGTTAAGGCTGAGCGAGGCAGCCCACTAGGAGAAAAAGGGTCCCAAAAGCAGGCACTCTTAGGAATTCCATAAGAACACCAAGCTACACAACTGTAATGCATGTTCAGAGCACTAGGTCAAACCCATATAGGCTTCCTGATGTACATTCTATACCTGATCTCAAAACGGCAGTTGGAAAACTGAATAACCCTTGAAATAATTTAGTGAAATAAAGTGGGTCAGATAGTCAAGAACAGTGCAATAAATGGGCCATGCTGCAGCTTGGCTCTTGGGAGGCTGAGGCAGGGGGGGATTGTGAGCTCCAGGCATGGCATAAACTGAGCAATCGTGATGCTAATTAGGGGGATCACCCAAGCAAAGGAGTTTGAAGGTAACCTGCACCAACACACCAGGACCTAGGTCAAAAAAGGCAGGCATGAGCCAGATGAGGGTCAAAAAAGGAAGCATGATCCAGTTCATGCTTCCCCACCCTACTTAAACCTTGATGTCCCATTTGACTACCACATTTTCTCTAATAGATTTCAGTGGCTATGCTTATGGGATAGATTAAAGGTGCCATGATCTGAAGAGAGAGATCTTTCCAATGGTCTCCCTCTATATGAAATGGCTGAACAGGAAACTATTGCTTATGACAGTGGACACTGTTGCATGGGGGAAAAGTTTGAGTAATGAACCTCCCATATTTTAGTTTTTGGTTTTTTGAGACAGGGTCTCGCACCCTGTAACAGCTCTGGCTGTCCTAGAACTCGCTTTGTAGACTAGGCTGGCTTTGAACTAAGATCTGCTTGCCTCTGCCTCTCAAATGCTGGAGCACCATTAAAGCCACCACTGTCCAGTTCCTCCTATATTGTATTTTATAGTTTTGTTTTTTTTTTGAGACAGTTTCTCTGTGTAGACCTGATTTTTCATGTAACTCATTATGTAGGTGAACAAGGAGCCTGTCCTGGAACTCAGCTCTGTAGATCATAAACTCTGTGGCCTTGAACTCAGATTCCCCTGCCTCAGTCTACTGAGTGCTGAAATTGAAGACACCACCACTACTTCCCAGCTCTCTTCTGTATTTAAACAGGCAGCAGTATGTTCTATCAGTGAAAACCCAAGAGTTAACAGAGATGTACTTAAGAGAAATTGTCTGATAATTGCTAAAGATGCCCATGTCATCCTAAATTATGGAATAGATGGTGATTTCTTCTGTAATACACAGTAGATGCTGTGCTGCTGTTGAATACACATACTAAAACTGAAATGGGGCTGGAGAGATGGCTCAGGTTAAGGGAGAGCACTATCTGCCTTTCCATAGGACTTCCATGAAAGCTCATGACCATCTATAACCCCGGTTCTGTAGATCAAGTGTTCTCTTCAAGGGCACCAGGTGTATATGTGGTACAGAGACATACATGCAGGTGAAACACGGATACCATATACTTAACAAAAAGCTGAAATAAAATCTGTCTTATACTATAATGAGATTTGTACATGTTCTGCTTTGCTTTCATGTTGAATATTAGTATAAAAGTATCTTGTTAACTGTATACTGTTTGATTTTGATTATCTTTATTTGTAGGGCTTAAATTTTGAGTCTTTTTTTGAGACAGGGTCTTACTATGTAGCCTTGTCTAGCCTGGAGGTAGAAATGTAGACTAGGCTTGTCTCAAACCTGCTTATCTCTGCCTTCTGAGAGAGAATTGAAGCCATGCACCACCACACCAGTTACATTTTTTTTTAATGTGTGAGAGTGTTTGTATGTGTCCAGTGCTTGTAGAGGCCAGAATAAGATGCTGGATTCCTGGAACTGGAGTTTTAGATGTTAGCTGCCATCTGGGTGGTAGAAACTGAATTCCCCCATCTTCTGGAAAAGCAGCTAGTGCTGTTAACTGCTGGACCTTCTTTCTAGCCCCTGGAGTGTGCTTTGTTTTCTTAGACAGTTTCTCTGTGTAGCTCCAACATCCTAGAACTCTCTCTTTTATACCAGGCTGGCCTTGAGCTGAGAGATCTGTCTGCCTCTGCCTGCCTCTGCCTCCCAAGCTGTGATTAAAGTCCTGTGTCACCAATTTTGCTGTTGTTAGTATACTAAACTGTGGTCCAGCTAGACCAGGAAGTGTGGTGAGTGGTATGGCCATTATCTGTAATGCCTGGGGTTGCTGTCCTTGATAGGCCAGGAGAGGGAGAGTGAGCTCAGTTAGTTGTGGAAGTACTGCCAGGCATGGTGGCGTGCCTTTAGCCTATGCATAGCAGATCTCTGAGTTTGAGGCCAGTTCCAGGACAACCAATGCTATGCATCGAAACACTGTCTTGAACTACGCCCTGCCCCAAAAAAAGAGTGGAAGTCCTTTAAGTGAATTTAGGTACTTAAGCTGGTGTATGCTGGGAATGTGTGCTGTTGGGGTTTCATCTCTAGTTTAAGAACTGAATTTGGAATGAGTTTTTAACACTTTCCTCATGTATTTCTCTGACTACAATACATTGGGTGCAAAATTTATGGGTTTAGTTCTTGTAATGTTTATTCCTTTTTAAGCTTTAAGATTAGTGGGTATGATTGTAATCTTTACTGGTTGCATTTGGGGGCTGAGACAGGCAAATCTGAGTTCATGGCCATCCTGGTCTACACAGTGAGTTCCAGGGTAGCTAGAGGGTGTCAGTTAGACTCATAGTAACGCCGAAGCAGTGCTGTATAGTTGGCCCAGCACAGTGAGTCAGTTCTTTTCAAGTCTTTATGATTGGTTGATTGACTTGTGTTGTTTTACAGGTTGAATCGACCAAAGCGATGGTTATGGAGAAGCCTAGTCCCCTGCTGGTCGGGCGGGAGTTTGTGCGACAGTACTACACCTTGCTGAACCAAGCCCCGGATATGCTGCACAGGTGTGCTCTCACAGGCCTAGGAGGGTGTTGTGGGATGGTTCTTCATATAAGCACCTTAGAAAGAGCATGAGATCTTACTGTGGTATGCATACCTGGGCCTCCTGAGTGCTGGGATTAAGTGTCCGCCTTGCCAGGCTCAAACAGATCTACTTTCTAAAGCTGTGTTAATTCTCTAGCAAGATGGTTTGAATCTGGTATTTTCAGTGTTGAAGTATAGACAACCACGTGAACTTAGATGAGTGTGGGCTAGAGCACTATATAGTTTTTGCTTCAGTCAAGAAGGAATTTTTTTTGTAAGCTTGATTCATTTCTTTTGTGGTTTTTTGAGCTAGGTTTTTGCTGTTATTTTGGAGCCTGTCCTGTAACTAGCTCTTGTAGACCAGGCTGGCCTCAAACTGGAGATCCACCTTCCTGCACCTCCCAAGTGCTGGGATTAAAGGTGTACACCGCCACTGCCTGGCAAGCTTCATCATTTCTAAGACAGTGTCTGCTTCTTTTGACAACCTTTCGGTAAAGCATTTCAGAAACTGGTCTCATCTTGGAGATGTTGGTTTTCAGAGCATTTAAAATTCTCTGGCTTTGAGCCTCAGAAAAGGTCTCTGTATGTTTTTACCTTTTTTCTTGGTTCTTGCTGATTTTTATGTCAGTGTTCTCCTGCCATGTAAGTTAGTTAAAATGTGGTGTTAGAATCCGCATCAGGACAACCCAAGCAGGAGCTGGACATACTACGTGCACAACTGTCTGGCTATTGCAATAATTTCCTTTTTCTACATTTCCATTTCCATTGAGGGTGCAGTGGAGAGTAGAGGCTGCTGAAGTGAGTTCTTTTAATAATGTAAAAAATAGCATGCCATCTGGTGCATTGGTGCACTCAGGAGGCAGAGGCAGGTGGATCTCTGAGTTCGAGTCCAGTGTGGTCTACAGAGGTAGCAAGTTGGAAAGACACAACCATAGCGTCGCCTCACTTATTTTAGGGTTTTTTGGGCTGACTGCAGATGTCTTCAGTGATTGTTCTTTAGTTGGCAGTTTTGCTGTTCGTCTCTCCAATGTCCATCTAATGAAAACAGCGTATTTAAAGTGTATGGGTGAGAGAGAGCTTAAGGGTTCATACTGCCCGCACACAGGACAACTGCCCACTGCCTTCCCAGGTGGGAAGGCACCAACTCTTCATTTGTGACAAGGCAGATGGTCCTCAGCGGAAGCAGGAATTTCACTTGATTTTAAGTGCCTGGCTTTGCTGACAAACTCCAAGGTCCTTTCCAACATTATCCTGGCCCGCAACCTAGAAGTTGGGACTTAAAACCACACACATGCTTCAGTGACTGAGACTGTTCCCATTTGGAGTGTTATAATGGATATTATACACAGACATAGACAGACCCTGGTGGGAGTCTGCCAGTGAGGTAGGTAGGTACATGCTCTTTGGGTCCTTGAAGATGAGAAGTAAATTGCCTTCTCTTGTACAGATTTTATGGGAAGAACTCTTCCTATGCCCACGGGGGCTTGGACTCCAACGGGAAGCCAGCGGATGCAGTCTACGGGCAGAAGGTGGGTGCTATAGACCAGTAGCAGCAGAGGAGAAGAGGAGAGAGCTTCTTGCCTACCAGGCGCTGGGGCATGGAGGTGGGGAGGGGAGGCAGGGTGACTCCTATTTAATTCCTTGGTTTGCTGAAATGCCTGTGTGTTGTCACATTGTATTTCTGTATCACATTGTATTAACTGGCTTCTGCGTGGGAATGTCATTTCTAATCTTAAAAGATACTCATTCAAGACAACTATTTGATGTTTTATTTATTTATTTTGAGACAGGGTTTCTCTGTAGCTTTGGTGCCTGTCCTGGAACTAACTCTTGTAGACCAGGCTGGTCTCGAACTCACAAAGATCCACCTACCTCTGCCTCTCAAGTGCTGAGATTAAAGGTGTGCACTACCACCGCCCGGCCAACAATGATTTTGATACATGTGTTTGGCTGTCCTGAAGCTTGTTATGTATGTCTGGCCATCCTACCTCAGCTTCTCAAGTGCTTGGATGTGACAGGACAGTTTTTAAGGAGCTGAGCTGTGACACTGGAACTAGAGCACACACAGACAGTTGGGCCAGATTATAACAGCAGTGTGTACATTCGCTTATCTGTTTTATATCTGTGCCATGTGCATGCCTAGTGCGTGAGGTGACTAGAAGAGTGCTTTGGGTCCCCATGAACTGGAGTTGCAAGTGGTTGAGCTGCCATGTGGTTGCTGGGAACTGAACACAGGTCCTGTTCAGTAGTAAGAGCTCTTAACCATGGAAGCATCTCCAGCTCTGAAATGCTTACATTGATTTTTGGGTGATCATGGCTGCCATGGAATGCATGTGTAGGGCAAAGGACACCTTTTCAGGAGCGCTCTGCTTCCACCGTATAGATCCTAGAGATCACATGTGGTCATCAGGCCCCACAGCAAACACCTGTACCTGCTGTTCCACCTCACCAGACTGAGATTTATTTGTTTTGTTTTTTTTTTTTAAACTGGGTGTGTAAATTTTAAGGTTAATTGTAGTAGTGTAGAAGTCTCATGGGTTATGTGCTGTTCTGGGCCCAAAACACCAGATAGAAACAACTTAGGCAGGTAGGGCTATTGAGGCTCACAGTTTGAGGGTGTGGCCAGTCCATCATGGTGGGGAAGAGGAAGAAATAGTAGCAGGAGCACCAGAAAAGGGCTGGTGCTCAGTTTCCCTTGTCTATTATACAGTAAAAAGCCCTAGCCTGTGGAATGGTGCTGTCCTCGGTTAGGATGGGTCTTCATAGAACAAGTGACCCTATCTAGAGGCTCCTAATGTGCATACACAGAGGACTAGGTGGTTCTAGTCCAAAGCCATGGAATGGATTTTGCCCTTCTGTGTGCTTGTTGTGTTGCTCTTGAGATTGCTTTGAGTCTTTGCTCAAGGACTGATTGCATAAACAGGACGTGGGGCTGAGTGTCAAGGACCAGAGAACACTGGGAGGAACTGGAGGATCTACCAGGGTCTGTTTTTGGTTCTGGTAGCTGCTGTCTTAGTTTCTGAATTGCTGAGTTCCAGAGGGATTGACTTGTATCTCCATTTTGCAGGAAATCCACAGGAAAGTGATGTCACAAAACTTCACCAACTGCCACACCAAGATCCGCCACGTGGATGCTCATGCCACTCTGAATGACGGGGTGGTGGTCCAAGTGATGGGACTCCTGTCCAATAATAACCAGGCTCTGCGGAGGTTCATGCAGACTTTTGTTCTTGCTCCTGAGGTATGTTGCATGATGGCTGTTGGCTGTGTGGTGATGGAGCACTTAGAGATGAAAAGCTATGTGTAGTCTCTCCTGGGTTACAGGAATGACCGCAGGGCCTGAGCTGCTTTGTCCTCCTGGCCTGGATCTGTGGTGCCTTCACTGGCTTAGGGAGATGTGTTATTGAGGGGGGCAAAAGGAGTGGGTTTCTTCCCCCCTTTTTTGTTTTCTCTGTAACAGCCCTGGCTGTTCTGGAACTAGCTTTGTAGACCACTAGGCTGGCTGGCCTTGAACTCACAGTGATCCGAACTCTCAGTGATCTGCCTGCTTCTGCCTCCCCTGGGATTAAAGGTTTGTACTGTGGTCTCACCCTTCTAAACTATTAGTACTGAAGGACACTTTGTATCCATTCAGCTGGCATCTCCTCAGGGCAAGGAATTCTGTCCCATACCCACCCTGTTACAACCAGATTCAAGAAATATACTCAGTATAACTTACTCAATCCATATTTAAATTTCAGAAAATATGCTAGTATATTCTTCCATAGTAGTTTGTTTTTCCTGATCCAAGATTCTGTATATAAGTATACATTGCATTCCTTGTAGTGTGTTCTTGGTTCCCTGTCATTGGTAGTACCTTATTCTGATTGGCTTGGCATTGACAGTTCTGAAGAGCACAGTCACATGATGTGCTTTTCTTGTCATCATTTAGTGGTTATGATACCATTTAGTGGCTCTGGTTTCTCCAGGTAATGTGTATAGGTCTTGCCACTAAAGTCAGGTAGCTGTTCTATCTGGTTTGTAACTTGTGACCAATTCTTAGACCCTGTTTGGACCTGCTGCTCTTCATCAGTTTTGTATGCTGTCATTGGTCTTCGTTGGTCTTGGCTGAGTGGAAGGATGACAGTTTGGAATGTCTGGTCCCATCCACCACCCTGTGTTCATTCATGGCATTATCTTATAAAGATCCGCCCCCCCATCATACATGTATTTCTAGACTACTTAGAGAGTTATGATTCATTAGTAACTGTTCAGCATACCCCTCATGTCTTAGGCCTACTCAGTAGGAACCCTTCCTGATGTTCTCTTCTGGAGTGTGCACAGGATGCTTTATGCTCTTGTGCTGCCCCTGGCACCTTAAGTCCCACTTGGGAATTAGCTTGTTCTATTCACAGTGGCTCTTTATAGTTAGGCTTCTGAAGGTACCTTAGTGGATGCTGAGAGATGCCACCTGTGTCTTATTCAGAGAGCAGGGGCAGGAAGCTGCATAGGTATGGAATCTGCTTATAAGGATTTGCTGAGTGTTTTCTCCAGCATTCACCTAAAAAATCAGAATGTATAATTACTATCACTGTCTTTGAAAGAATTTGTGTGTTGGGAGGGGGGCGATTTCAAGACAGGGTTTCTTTGTGTAGCCCTTACTGTACTGGAACTTCAAAGTCAAATCCACCTGTGTTGCCTCCCAAGTGCTGATATTAAAGGCATGTGCCATTGCTGCCTGGCAGATGTTTTTATTTTGAGATAGAACCTTATGTAGGACATCACAGGAATCCTTCTCAGCCTCCCACGAGCTAGGATTGCAGGTATGTACCACCATTGAGTGTGGACTTAAAGTGTAAAATACTTGACAGCCATAGTGGTGTATACATTTGATTCCAGCTTTAAACACTATTTTTGTTTCATGTATTTGGGTGTTCTGTTGGCATGTATGTAGTGTGCTAAGAGGCCAGAAGAGGGCAGTGGATTCCTCATGTGGGTGCTGGGTCTGGTCTCCTGCAAAAGCAGCCATCTATCTTTCCATTCCAGCAATTCCCAGCTTTTGAGAAGCTGAGACAGGAGGTTTGCTAGCCTGAGACCAAGAGATGAAGTCTCAAAAGGAGGACGACTTGAACTAATATTCTTACATAAGATTTAGGACATTTTTTTAAATACGTCGAGTTGAGACTACAATGCCTCTAAATAGTTGTCTTTGGCATCCTATGCAAGAATTTTACTGATTTTTTTTTCTTCCCTTTCTTTATGTGTCTGTCTGGTAAGGATGAACATTTTAACAATATGTCTATGGTTCTTTCAACTGTGTACAAACAGGATTGCTCACAGTAGGTCATTCAGTCTAGGCATAGATGACATTGTCTGTCATGAGTGCTTTGTCATTTAGCATTCTACCTGTTCTTCCCTCAAGGTTTCAGAAGCCAATTCTTATTGTTAAAGCAAATGTTTCTGCATGTTGTCAGGTGTCTGCTGGGGGCAAATTCCCCTGTAGCTGAGACCTGCTGGTGTTGTAGTGATGTTTTTTGGCTTTAGGGGAGAGTTTGTTTGATTCATGTTCAGAGGCTACAGTCCATCATGGCAGGGAAGTCGGGCAGTGGGAAGAAGAGGCAGCTGTCTATGTTGCATCCGAAGCAGGAAGTAGAGAGATGAATGCTCATGATTCAGTTTTTTTTTATAAGTGAATAACTGAACACTTGTGCTGACATTGCAGGGCTCTGTGGCCAACAAATTCTATGTTCACAACGACATCTTCAGATATCAAGATGAGGTCTTTGGTGGCTTTGTCACTGAACCTCAGGAGGGTAAGTGTGAGGCCATAGACAGTTACTTGTGTGGAATTTGTAAATAGTATCAGATTAACTTATGAGAATGCTTTGTTACAGTGTATTTTCAGAGCAGGGAGATCTACAGTGCAGGGCTTATCCTAATTAATGTGAATAGTTAGTTTCTCCTGGGTCAGAAGCAAACCAGTTAGCCCGGCTCAGTGCAGAGCGCCACGCAGAAAGCCTGGCACACCTGTGCTGCAGAGTGGTGGTGAAAGGTGTACAGCCCTTCCCAGGTAGAATGGGCAGTCGAGGTGACAGCCTTTGCTCTGCAGGGAATGCTGTTCAAAAGCTTTGTGCTGACACGCGTAGATGATGGCTGGAGAAAGGGCCGTGTGGAGTGCGCAGAGTCAGACCTGTGCAACAGTCTCCATCCCACCCACCCAGCTCTAGAAGAGCTAGTTACTCAGCTAACAAGGCAGGGCGGCCTGCTGCAGGTGCATGGTCTAAGCAAGTTGTGGCTTTTGCTTTTTTTTAAATCTTTATCACTTTATTGACCTTGCTCCAGTGTTCCTCACAAAGTCTGACATTTTCTTTCTGAGAAGGAATTTTGTATCAGTCTTTGTTACTGTTAATTGCATCCCATGGGGAAAGGGAGTCACTTTTGAGCGTATAGATTTGAAAGATTCCCAGACGCACTTTTTTTGGTTGTTGTTGTTTTATGGGTGTAGGCCACCCTGATGAGAACCCTGTGACCACAGCAGCCAGTAAGGACTGAACTGGCTCGCCAGCTTGTTCTCTGGTCTCACAGTTCACTTGGCCGCATGAGCCTTCCAGGCTGACCTTTAGTGAACACAGGTGCTCTGTCGCTTTTCACTCCTTCTGTGTCTCTGGTTTTCTCAGCTAAGACAGACTACAGGCTGAGCCCAGGACAAAGTAACCTTTCCTACCCCATCCCAGAATACCCTGCGGCAGACATCTCAGTTTCTCTTGCTGTGATAAAATGCCGCAGCAGGAAGAAAGGGGTTATTGGATCACAATTCAAGGGGGACAAGCCAATCATGTGGGAGAGGCATGGGGACAGGCAGGAAATACATCTGACAGGAGCAGGAAGCTGGCTCGTCACATTCCTGTCACACAGAAAACAGCTTTTTTTTTTTTAAAAAAAACATCTATTGTGTATACAGTGG
The DNA here is from genome assembly GCA_004026605.1 of Ondatra zibethicus. Taxonomy (NCBI): domain Eukaryota; kingdom Metazoa; phylum Chordata; class Mammalia; order Rodentia; family Cricetidae; genus Ondatra; species Ondatra zibethicus. The sequence goes on from PVIU01001111.1 coordinate 27,849, forward strand.
CTTTTCCACATTCTTTTTTTAAAAAATATTTATTTATTTATTATGTATACAATATTCTGTCTGCATGTATGCCTGCAGGCCAGAAGAGGGCACCATATCATTTCAGTTGTGAGCCACCATGTGGTTGCTGGGAATTGAACTCAGGACCTCTGGAAGAGCAGCCTGAGCCACCTCTCCAACCCAAATTCTTTCTTTTTAAAGAGTCTGTGTTCTTTTTTTTTTTTGTTTAATTCAAGGGTGTCAGGTCCCCTGGAACTGCAGTTACAGACAGTTGTGAGCTGCCATGTGGATGCTGGGTATTGAACCCGGGTCCTCTGGAAGAGCAGTCAGTATTCCCAACTGTTGATCCATCTCTCCAGCCCTGAGTCTGTGTTCTTAATGTTTAATTTTTCCTTAAAGTCTTATGCCTTGACTTAACCAAATTGCCCTGCTTTCTTTACTGTGTTTTTCTTTGTGTCTATTAAAAACTAAATTAAGGAATTTGTGGATTTAGAGTGATAATTGTTTTACATATTTTTCTCTTAGAATCTGAGGAAGAAGTAGAAGAACCTGAAGAAAGACAACAAACACCTGAGGTGGTGCCTGATGATTCTGGAACTTTCTATGATCAGGCTGTCAGGTAAGGAACTTCTCTTCAAGGCTTGCAACAAGAAGTTGAATTGTCTTGGAGATAGATGTGTCTTCTAAGGACAGTTAATTCTTAGCCTTTGAAGGCCATGTCAGTGCCTTCAAAGGCCAGAAGAACATCAGAACCTCTGAAACTGGAGTTAAAAGAAGTCCTAAGACATCATATGGGTGCTGGGAACTAACTCAAGTCTTATGCAAGAGCAGCAAGTGCTCTTGTCGCTGCTGAGTATACACACTTAGAAACATACACAGACACGTAAAAAATCAATTTTTAAGGCAAGTTTTGGGATACATGTCAGACCCTTCTTGAAAGTTATTTTCTTATGACCTCAGTAAGTAAAGTGTCTTTTAATTGTCCTGCTCCTAGGGCAGAAAAAATGTGTACCATTGCCATGGATGTTCCATGTGCTCAAAGCCCCTTTCAAATAAATGTTTATCAAGGTGTGGTCATACCTGTTCACTCTGGCTGAGAATGAAGAATGTGTTTTACCTCAGACCTACTGAGGTCAGGTGCCAGGAGTTAAAACATGGCAACTGGTGTGGAAATGTAACTACTGTTGTAAGGTGCGGCTGATGTCTTTTCTCAATTCCTTGTGGGTTTTTTAAAGATATATTTACCTATGCATTTTATGGTGTTATGTATATGGGTGTTTGTGTACATGTCTGCAGACCAGAATAGGACATCGGCTCACATTATAGACAGTTGTGAGCCGCCGTGTGAGTGCTGAAACTGAACTCAGAACATTGGGGAAGAGCAGCCACCTGCGTCATTTCTCCAGCCTCCCCTTATGGGTGCTGTTTTATGTTACTAAAGAAAGCCACAGTTAATAACATTTACTGGCTTCACTAGCCTTGCTGTGCCTGAGCTAGTGCTCAGAGATCGGAGAGTTTGATCTTTCTTCATTCAATACAGTGGTTCTGTGATACATATAAATAAGCTAATTAGTAGTAACTGAATGAGAATCACTTGATTCTGTTTTTGTCCTTATGATTGTATATTTATCATAATTTAGCAAACAAACTCATGTCCTGAGAGCTTTCTCTGGAGTCATTAGGTAGCTTGAAGCATCTGGGTGAGTGAGTCATATAGATAGGCTTACATTTCTCAAATTCTCCCATGACAGCAATGACCTGGAGGAGCATTTAGAGGAGCCTGTTGTGGAGCCAGAGCCAGAACCGGAGCCGGAGGCAGAACCAGAACCTGTGCCTGACATCCAAGAGGACAAGCCTGAGCCACCATTGGAGGAAGCTGCTCCCGAGGATGTGCAAAAGAGCACTTCCCCTGCCCCAGTGGATGTTGCCCCAGTGCAGGAAGATCTGAGGGTACGGATTGGGGCTTAGCATTAAGTTGCTGGCTCAGCAGTATGTTCCTGTTTGTTGCTGTGCTGTGTATAGCTCTTTGTGTTTGAGCCTGATTCTCTTGTCTCAAACTCCATATAAAGCTTACCTTGAACTCCTATCCTGGCTCCATCTACTGAGGACTGGGAATGTAGTTATGTGCTGCCATGCCTGGTTTATAAAGCACAAGGGACTAAACCTGTGACTTTGTGTGGGCTGCTGAGTCACATCCCTACTCTCTGCTAGTTTGTTTTGCTTATTTGTTTTTTTGAGACAGGGTTTCTCTGTAGTCTTGGCTGTACTGAAACTTGCTTTGTATGTCAGGCTGGCCTTGAATGCAAAGAGATCCACCTGCATCTGCCTCCCTAATGCTGGGATTAAGGCATGCACCTGGCTTTCTGCTAGTTTATTTTTAAAAGGTCTTTTTCTCCATCATAATTGCTTGGTTGACTCTGAGCTGGTCTCATTGTGTAGGCCAGGCTAACCTTTCCTAGTCCATGAAGTATTGGGGTTATAGGGATGTACTGGTATGCTTGGCTGCTTCCAAGACAGTTTTGTAAGCTGGCACGTGCCTGGGACTGGTGCATAGGCGTGCAGGAAGCAGAAGTTAATGACTGTTGCTGATCTTGTTTTTCCCTAGACGTTTTCTTGGGCATCTGTGACTAGTAAGAACCTTCCTCCCAGTGGGGCTGTTCCAGTAACGGGGACACCACCTCATGTGGTTAAAGTGCCGCCTTCACAGGTAAGGGTCTGCTTCTAAGACCTGCTGCTCAACAAGCTAAGAGAATGGGAGCCTGGTGTATGGGGAAGGGGAGTGGATAGGAGGTGATGGTGTTTCACTGGGGTGGGTCTGCAGGGCGGTGAACTATGCAGTAGCTAGAGTAGCACTTGGGGCAGAAAGCAGGGTCCTTTTGGTTTGTGTGAAGTTTAATTTCTTTGAGGGTGTACGCATAGGTCTGTGCATGTTGAGGGCCAATTTCAGTGTTCCCTGGAGCTGTGTACTTTTTTTTTTTTTTTGAGACCTGGAGCTCTGAGATAACTGAGCCTCAGGAGCTTCCTGTTTGAAGCCAAAATTGCTATTTTCTAGCTTAATAATTTTGTTTAAGAAAGTAGACAAAGGTGTGAGAGATGGCTCAGCTGTTTAGGAGCATTTACTGCTCTGGAGAGGACTGGGGTTCAATTCCCAGGACTCATGGTGGTCACAGCTGGCCATGAACTCCAGCCCTAGGGGATCCAATGTCCTTGTCTGGCCTCTGTAGGCAATGTTGGCACTCAGTGCCCAGAGAACTCATGCAGGAACACATAATTAAAACAAATATTTTTATTATTTGGGTATGTTTGTGTGTCATCTGTCTGTTGTCCTTGGAGGTGAGAAGAGATATAGTGATTCCCTGGAATTGCAGTTAGGAGCAACCAGGTGGGTGCTGGGAGTCAAACTTCAGTTCTTAAGATGAGCTACCTGTGCTCTGAATTATGAGTCATTTCTCCTGCCCGACACAAGTTTCTTTTTTTTTTTTTTAAGTTAGAATGTGTGTGGCTGGATGAATGGCTCGATGGTTAAGAGCTCTTGCAAGATCTAGGTTCAATTCTCAGCACCCAGGTGGCTCACAGTTGTCTGTAGCTCCAGTTCCAGGGAATCGAGTGCCCTCTGTTGGCCTTCTCCAACACCAGACATAGTGCACAGATAACGCATGCGAGCAAAACACTCATGCACGCAGGGAAAAAAAATGAGAGCTCAATAATAAGGATGGTGAGTGTGGCCTGTGCATAGCATGTCTGCACTTATACACACACAGTAAACGTAATTAGATTTTTTAAAGAGAAAATTAACATCAGATAAGCTACTTCCCACAAAGGGTAATCAGTAACCTTCTTTAGCCCCGTCCAGAATCTAAGCCTGAATCACAGAATCTACCACAAAGGCCTCAGAGAGATCAGAGAGTCCGAGAGCAACGGATCAATATTCCTCCTCAGAGGGGACCCCGGCCAAGTAAGAGCTTTGACAGTTTGTCTAAGCTGGGGTGGTTTTGAGATGAGAATTTCTTTTTGGGCCTGGTTTGTGCAGTGGAAAGACTTGGTTTGGGTGGAGGGAAACTTGTCTGAAGAGTCTCTGAGAGTCTGCTTTGTCTCTGAAGTCCGTGATGGTGAAGCAGGAGATGTGGAACCTCGAAGGATGGTGAGGCACCCTGACAGTCACCAGCTCTTCATCGGGAACCTGCCACATGAGGTTGACAAGTCGGAACTGAAGGATTTTTTCCAAAGTAAGTGCTGAGTCTCAATGTGGACCTGGCAGTGCCACATAGTGGAACAGAGGTGTAATGTCAGGCCTGCTTCCATAGTGGGTTCTGGCTCTTCCCTTGAGCGTGACCTAAGTGTCCTGAGTTGTAGGCACGCTACATTGTTGCGTAAGATTCCTTCACAGTGCGATATAGAAGGAGCATGTGGAACATAATGGATTGTCTTGGGTCCTCTCTCCAAGATACAAAAGTTCAAACTCCTAACCTGAAACACTTAGATCTTGGTTGTAAACATTCATCTTAGGGACATTTAAACTCTCTCTTTGAAGTCAAATGTGCATTTTAAATTCATGTAAAACTGAGTGCTGGGTAAGCTGGGTGTCCGCAAAGAAGTTATGAGCTCTTTGCATTTACAGATTATGGGAACGTGGTGGAGCTGCGCATTAACAGTGGCGGAAAGTTACCCAACTTCGGTTTTGTTGTGTTTGACGATTCTGAGCCTGTTCAGAAGGTCCTTAACAATAGGGTAAGCACATTTGCATCTATGAGTGTTTGAAGATTTATTTTTGTTTTATGTGTATGCATTTCGCCTGCATGTATGTATACATACCAGGTATGTGCAGTACCCTCAGAGGTGAGAAAAGTGGGGAGACCGCCCCTGGAACTGGAGTTACCTAGCTTGCTAACTCCCAAGGTTTCTGACTGTATGGGCTGGTTGTGCTTGCGGGTGACAGATACCTTCTCTCTCCATTTCGCTGGACTGAGTGATGTTTGCTGCACTCCTTTCCATTTTTTTTTTGTGGGTTCAGCTCCCCTGAGTATCACTTTCCAGCCAGGAGGCCCTGCTCACATTCTTCAAGTGCCTTCCTTTTTCACCCCACAGCTGCTTTCTCTAGGAATTTTAAATCAATTTCATGTTTTTACTTGAGAGGCACCAGTATTTTGCCCCAGTGTGTGAGAAGGTTTGGATCCCAAAGGTGTGGAGGCATCTTTCTTTGTATCATTGTGTTACCTGGCATTTTCTTTAGTCATTAGTTGTTCCTGTTTTGGGGCTTTTCCAAAGCCCAGCTCTCCTTACGCATGCACTAGTAGTATGGAGTTTGGCAGAAGCAGGTGTGTGAGAACTAGTGGTTGACAGCTGGCTGCTCCTTAGGGTGGCTCTGTCACTCTGAGTAGTCACAGTCAGGAGCTTCAGTGCCTGCTTTCCTTGTTCCTCAGCCCATCATGTTCCGAGGCACGGTCCGTCTGAACGTGGAGGAGAAGAAGACTCGAGCTGCCAGGGAAGGCGACCGCAGGGATAACCGTCTTCGGGGACCAGGAGGCCCCCGTGGTGGGCCAAGTGGTGGGATGAGAGGCCCTCCCCGCGGAGGCATGGTGCAGAAACCAGGCTTTGGTGTGGGCAGGGGGATTACAACTCCAAGGCAGTGAATTGCTTGGCCCCGATCTCCACACAGCACACAGCCCTGGCTCCTGCAGAATGGTGATTTCTTCAACCAGCCTTTGGTGTCTCGGAGTAGTCTACTATAAACTGCTCGAGTTTGTACAATTTCCATTTCGCTTGTGTTCATGGTGTGCCCCCACTCTCCTTTCCTCCCCTGACCTTTTAGTCCTTCATTCACTTCCAGTTTTCCGGAACGATACTTTAGGAGGAGTAGGTTTTTAAAGAAGAGGAGAGAGACTCTCTTTTCCTGCTCACGCAGAAGATACAGACTGGAGTTTAACAGCCATTCCCCAAAGGAGTGCATCTCGCTTTTCACTGACAATGGATGTTTCATTTGTTGGGAGACACAGGATTTGATAAACATTTTGGAAGCAGGAAAAATCCATATTATCTGTCAAGAGTCACGTCTCCTGTCTGGTGTGGAAAAATTACCTTTTGGCAACTGCCACTGGGTCCCTGCTGGTGTGGCTAACTGAATAAAAGGTGTTTCCAGAACTTTGTTCTTTTGACATGTGATTACCAAACAGTTCTAAACCTCTGTTTTTACCATTGGATTTTAAGTTGTGACATAGCCTGTCAATGTCTAGATCACAGCTAAGGATTTTTGTTGAATTGTTAGATTATTTTGAGGTAGAGTTTTTCATGTTTTATTTGTATTTGTAAAAAAAGAAAAAAGGAAAAAAAGGACAAAATCCCCACAAGAAAACAAACCCCAAATCCGATAACAAAACCAAGCAAAACTGTGCCTTCTATTTATCTTCGATTCTGGTCCTGGCAATTGTTTAAAGAAAAGTAATAAAGATTCTAGATTTGTTTTCAGATTCAGACTATGTGGGGGAACTGTAGACTTTTTTTGATCACGTGTATGTGTCGTGTTAACATTGTTCTGCCTTATCCTAAAATCACGCCTCAGACTGGACCGCTTTTGAGGAAGGTGCTTCTGCGAGGCCTCTGACCTCAGTGGCTGGGTCACGTTCTGCTCTGCTGTCTATCCGGGTTCCTCATGGGCCCGTCAGAAGGATTTGGCTTGAATCTCGGACTTGGCTATCGTGCTCCAGGGTCTGCATATTTCTTTTCTTTAAATCATAGCCATATGGTAAATTTTCTATTTTGTTACGGTTCTCTTTTACTGATGGACATGCAGTGGGTGTTCTTGGAAAAGGCCAATTTTTATTAAAATATTTCTGGAAGAAAACTTTATCTGGCAATGTGGCAATGTAGACTGCTAAAACTCGCTACATAGTGTTGCGTTGAGTGCTGTGTGCAGCCTCAGTGTGTGGACAACCAAATTGTCAAATCTAACTTTTTCTAATGTTCATTTGTGTGTGTGTGTATGGAGGGTGTATTCAGAACAAATTGGGTACCAGTTCTTTCCACACCACAAGCTTCAGGGGATCCCGGTTTGCTTCTCATCCTGCTGTAAGCACAAGGATTGCTGGGCATTTAGAGTCAGGTCTTTACACTAACACATAGTGCCTCAGCCAGAGTTGTCTCCCCAGCCCTCTAATGTTTGTTTTGAGAAAAGTTAGTTTGTCACAAAGGATAGTTTGGATGAAAATGAGAAGTTATGAGTGTGGTCGGAGTACCTCACAGATCTGAACATTGGCAGCCTCCATACATGAGATAACCGGGTCACATGACTTATAGGGTCATTTGTTTCAGGCAAGTGATTACAGAAAACTGTTCAGCATGTGAAGTTTTTAGTGACAACCAAGTCAGGTGTGGTTGTGTATCCCAGCACTCTGTGAGGCTAACCTGGTCTATGAAGCAATTTTCAGTCCAGCCAAGGTTGCATAGTGTGTCATTGTTAAACAAAAGAAAAAAACAGCCAAAGAAAAGGTACCCCAAATTTAAAAAAAATTGGAGCAGCTGTGCATTGGCACAGACCTATAATCTCAGGTACTTGGGGTCTACAGGCATTCGATCAAATTGAAGGCCAGCCTGCCTATAAAATAAGATGCGCCTCTAAGTTTCAGGAACTTGAAGTTCTTCCTAGCCTAACCTGTGTTTTAACTGGGAGTTTTAACGAGGTGATTGACATTTGGCAGTGCGAGGTGAGGAAATGTCATGAGATTTTGCATGGCACCTGCCCCTCAGGTTCTCTGGAGATCAAGGGTGATCTGGATTTGATCTGAGAAAAAGCAGTCTCCTGTGGGTACATCTGAATTGATCTGAGAAAAAGCAGTCTCCTGTGACGGGATTGAGAGATGGAAGGAAGCCCTCTTATGGGCCTCAGATAAGTTGGAAGTTTAGATCTCCATGACCTTTCTGTACTTTGCCTGTGTTGGCATGTGTGTATTTGTGCGGGTGCATGTGTGTAGGGGTGTGGCAGTATGCCTGAATTGCTTGTGATGGGTTAGGAACTACCTCAGCCCCACTTCACAGCAGTGGGATGGGTGTGCTTTGACAGGGCATGGTCCTGACAGGATTTGGCAGCAGTTTGCACTGCTGAGAATCTGGGTGTCAATACTGACACCAAATAAAGCCCGAACCTCAGAGCTTAGAGGCGCTCATGGTCACAGAAAGCACAAGATTTTTCTGTAAGTGGCTGACCCTTCTCAGACCATAATCTGTGGGGATGACCCAGTGGATAGTTCTATGTTACCGAGCGGGGTCTTAATCTGGACCCATGGTGGATATTTTAGCCAAGTAAGTCTTAGTCTTTTTTATGTGTACATGTGTGCGTGTTTGTGTAAACATTTGCCATGTGTGTGCAGATGACCTAGGCAGCCAGAGGATGGTGATGACTCCCTGGAGTTGGAGTGAACCCTCCTGCATAGGTGCTGGGAACCAAACTCCTTTCCTGGAAGAGCAGCAAAATGCTCTTAACCACTGAGTATCCGTCCCTCCAGCCCAGAGTCCCTGATAGAAGTAAGTAAATCTTAACCAAAATTTCTATTTGCTTTCATGGCGAGGTGGTATTCCTGTGTTCTCCGATCTCAGCTGCTGCTGTGGAGCAGTATAGTTAAAATACGGGCCTGTGGCACATACTTGTAATCATGGCATGTTCAGGAGGTGAGAGAGAATTGCAAGTTCAAAACCAACCTCAATTACAAAGCATGAGCCTGTCTCAAAAACAGTACAGCAACAAACAAACAAGCTAACCCATTTAACTTTCATGTTTACCCTGTGGTAAACTATGTTACTATGTTATGACATAGTAACAAGGGGAAGAGATGTCATGAAGCAGTTGAATGAGCAGGCAGGGATTCTGGGCAGTGCCTGTTAAACCAGCTGAGTACCTGTGAGCTGAGTATTCCTAGAGTGGGATTGCCACTGCACAGCCCTGAGTCGGGGTAACATTCAGAACACAGTAGCACCCCTATTCCTTTTGGGAAGTAAGCTCATTGATGCTTGCAGAACTAGTGTTCCCATCCCCCACTCCCCTCAGGGAGCTGTGTTTTTGTAAGGAGGGTGGGGAAGGGTATAGGTGTGTGTGGTGTGTGTGTGCTATCTGTGGAAGCCAGGAGATAGCCTTGAGTGTTCTCAGGAGTCTTTTTTTTTGGGCGGGGGGGGGGGGGGGTGGTGGAGATGGTCTCACTATGTAGCCCTAGCTGTTCTGGAACTGGCTACATAGATTAGTCACCTTTAACTCACGGAGATCCACCTCTCCCTGCCCATCAGATGTTGGGCCTGTGGCACACGGTTGCAATCCTGGTACTCAGGAGGCTGAGTAGGTGTCCATGGAGGCACCTATGTTGAAGTCCCCAAGTGATGGCTGAATCCGTGACTAGGCTCATTGGATTTGAGGTGTCTACCACTGTACCAGGCTCTACCTTGTTTTTTGCAACTGGGACCTGTTGCTCTCATTAGGCTAGGTGACTGGCCAGTGAGCTCAGGGATGCTTCTGTCTGCCTCACCAGTGCAGGGATTCCCACGACACCCAGCTTCTGTGTTCTGCAGCTTGAACTCGGGTCCTCATGCTTGTGTGTCAAGCACTTTACAGAATAAATTTTCTCCAACCTTGCTAATACGATGCTTTAATAGCCGAACCTCAGCTGTCGCTTTCTCTGAGGTCTTTGGCATTCTGTATTTGGTATGTTGGTGCTTTTAGTCCCCAGGAGCAGTGTTTTGGGTTGAAAGCACCGCCCTGTTACCTTCCTGCCAGGCTGTGTGTGTGCCACATTGTGTATCAATGACCTGTCTTTTTCACTTGATTCACTTGTGGGGCGAGGTTCCAGCATGTGGGATGACAAGAGTCCCCACAGTTCTCCTGGACATGCTGAGCCCACAGCTTCCTGTGCCTTCTCTTCCCTGAGCGTGTGCCTGTGTCTCCAGTCCCATCTCTCTGTCATACCAGTTTTGTCAAGACCCAGCTCACTGTTGAGAATAGTGACCAGGCTCCTCCCCTCCCTTTTATTTTATTTGTTCTTGTTCGCAGGCCTGTCCCATTCATCCCCATGAACTGTGTTTGTGTCTTCCTAGAGGACTCGCCCATGGTGCAGCCTGGAGTTGGAATTAGCTGCTTTACCACTGTGTTAAGTTCTTAGGGAATGGAGAACTGATGTTTAATTTCTGTATCCCATGGTGCAGCCTGGAGTTGGAATTAGCTGCTTTACCAGTGTTAAGTTCTTAGGGAACGGAGGACTGGTGTTTAATTCCTGTATTCTTGAAGTCCCTAAGTGATAGATGAGTCAGTGACTAGAAGTCAATCAACTTCAGATTGTGTGACATTTCCACCCAAGGAAATTCTTGGGAGACTGTATGGGGGGGTATACGTGAGGAGGAAGCCCCTGGTCTAAATATTCTTTCTGGATGTCCCTAGTCCATTTCAGGCATTAATCCCTGCAGAACAACTGGCCGCTCACAAGCTCCACCCTGCTAGAAGGGCGTGGTCAGTTTCCCTTTTTCCTCCCTGCATCCAGTCTTGAGTTAAGTCAACAGACTTGATGCCGCACTCCTCCACATCCATGATTTCACTGGTCTTCACTGCATCGTTAGATTAATCTTTCTGAAACAGCCCTGGCCTTGTATCCCACACGTGTCTCTCTCTCACTGCCCCCATAGACTGTGAGCCTTGGTGGCAGGATCTGTGAGTGAGTCACCTTTGTTACCCACCATGCTATCTACCAATAAATATTCTTGACTAAACAAATGAGTTCTCTCTCTCTGGGTTTTTGAGAAAGGTACCTTTGGAGCCTGTCCTGGAACTTGCTCTTGTAGACCAGGCTGGCCTCGAACTCACAGAGATCCACCTGCTTCTGCCTCCTGAATGCTGGGAATAAAGGCGTATGCCACCACTGCCCAGCTGAGTTCTCATTTCTCAATATGAAGTCCTAGTGAAATACTTCTCAGGGTATACATACACAGATTTTTCTCTGGGGGTAACTAGGATTTCAGAAGTTCTCACAAGATTGGTGTGAAGTCTAACAATTAGGAGTTAACCACAGAAAATTTCAGAAAACTTTAATTTTTTTCCATTAGAATTGGCATGGACATGTGTCTACGGATGGCTCAATAAATATACTTTTATATACAGCACAGAAAATTTTACATTCCATATTTAAATTGCAGAAATAGATTTTTTTACAAGCCAAAACACCTTGAACCAAACAAAAAAAAATAACAAAACAAACCCTGCCATAACTTTAATGACTTCATGCAAAAAATGGAAGGGGCCAAAGGGAATTTCCTGTTCAAGGTTGAAAGTCCAATGAGAAGTAAAAATTGTACATTAAGGAAGCGGTTGCTTAGCTCGCTGCTTAAGGTGGGAGCCAGACAGATCCTTAACTGCAGCTTTAAGGCCATACCTAGTTATTATACATATGTACAAAGAAGTTTCCATAGAAAACACATGGTCACATTCTCTTCTGGCAAAGGATGAGGAACTTCTGTGAGAGTAATTCAGACCCAATTTTCCAGGTCAAATAATCAGAGACGCCCTGGGACTGCTACTCAGCAATCTGCTTTGGCTATGTGGCTAATGGAAACCTCTCCCACTGTGGGTGATCAAGGACTTTAGAGCTCAGCCCACAGTGCCCAGCTAAGCACAACTCTTGCATCCTTTGGACTTAGACAACTACAGGCATCTTACCTCTAGTGGACCCCACATCCACGCTGGTACTGTGATATGAAGGATGGCAAGATGCTCTTCTGTTCTAGGACTGAAATGCCTGGGGAGTCAATCTTGACTTTCAGGGAACATCCCCTGCCTGTTTTAAGGGGCTAACTTTTCTCCCTGTGCAGTGGGACACATTTCAGTTGGAAGCTAACTTTTCTGGGGAGGGGAAAGGGGGAAAAAGTTACCCAAGGAGTCAACGGGAGATCGTTCTATCTAAAAACCAAGCCAGGGAACCTTTAAGACAGGTTAGTTCTGTGCAAATACTTAGACGGATGAACTATAGATGACAAAGGGCAGTCCTTTGGAGGTGACTCCCAGGTCCAAAGGAAGTCATTTGTTTTGGCAAGATTTGGAAGAGACTGAAGTGGCACATTGCTCCCCTTGGCAGAAGCTAGCTCATCTTGAATAAGTGGATTTCATCTGAAGTCCAGATGAGACTCAAGAACTTACCAAGCCTGAGATAAACAAGGCAAACGCAGCCTCGCTCCAGTGTTGGAACCATCCGGGCATGTTGGAAGCCAGTCCAATCTGGTTTGGAAGCCCCGTGGCTCGTTTGAACAGTCATTTTGTTTTTATTACTGCCACCCTTTGAGTAGCACTGTTATGTCCTTGCGTGGATCCCAACAGAGCTGTCACCAGGTTAATCCTGACAAAAACAAGAGGGCTCCAGAGTAGTTATGGTTTTGTCTTAACCACTTCGTTTTTGAGACAGGGTTTTGTTATTTAGCTCCGGCAGGACTGGAACTCCCTATGTAGCTCAGGGTTAGATCTTTCTGTTTCTACCTCCGTGTGCTGGGAATATAGTCACCCACCGCCACAACTGCTGTCTCGGCCACTCTGATTCACTTTGTTTATTTCAAGCCTATGGCAACGGAAGACATGTATTTTGTCCAGTTTTTCAACTCAGAGGCCACTGAGGCCCCTGCTATATCTTTTGTAAGCAGAACTCTGGTTGCTTAGAGAGAGAGAGACAGAAGAGAGAGAGAGAGAGAGAGAGAGAGAGAAAGAGAGAGAGAGAGAGAGCGAGCACGAGCATGCTCCTTACCCCTCTGTTGTTGGGAGTATACATGCCAGCATGCAGTAGGCATTGTATGTGTGTCCAGCATGAGAAGGAAGCAAGATGAGCCCCTTGGGAGTCTAGCTCATTCATTTCATTTGAACTAGTTAGTGGTGATATTATCATGGCTCCATCATTGGAAGATGGAATCATTATGACATGATATTGGATGGGTTTAAAATGTTGTGCAATTTATCTCATCCAACTTTTAGCTTCATTGATATTATTCTGGCTAAAGTGGCATGCTGAGAGCACAGTGCCTTTTAATATGAGGTAGAAATGCATCTAACATGGAGAACGTTAACCTACCCAACTGCTTCTGTGATCCCCTGCCCCCCAAGGACTGGGGACAATATCTCCTGAGGGAGATACTCTGAACTGCTCCCTCAAAATACCCCTCCTCAATTGGTCATTGGAAGGAAGCAAATTCCTGAGGAAAACCCACGCCCCTTTGCACATTTGTACCTGTGATGGCGTGGCAGCATCTGGTTTCTGTCTGTGTTTTCTCCTTCATACCATTTTTTTTCCTTGTCTGATTTTGTGCCTGGAATAAATCTTCTCTAGGTTGGGAAGTGATTTTTTTAGATGCAGCTAAGAATGAAAACAACACGCAGGACTCCTTTTCTCCAGGTCTGCTCTTCAGTTAGACCAACAACGAGGTGATGTCTGGACCACAAACTCGGCTCTAGAAACACCGTCAGTACACTGCCAAGGATGTGGTTCGGTGGTAGAGCATTAGTCTTGCATGCGACAGGCTGTGGGTTCAGTCCCGAGTCCCAACTGCGGCGGGGGGGGGCACAGAACCCAGGGCTTCACTGCTGGCAGTATGCATGACATATGGAAAGACCTTTTTCACTCAGTGTTCATGGTGAGCTCCATGCAGAACCACAGCTTTCAGGGCTGGGGTGTGGCTCAGTCAATAAAGTGCTTGCTGTACAAGCATGAGGACCTGAGTTTGGACCCCCAGAACCACATAGAAGCTGGGTACAGCAACCTCTCATCTCTCTCTCTCCACACACACATGCCACAGAATAAATAAAGAAGCCTGACTCCCAAGCTCTTGTCTAGCTCCAGAGCCTTTTTGGTCTAAACCCTTAGCATTTAATGGGATAAACTGATGACCTCTAGGATGTGGGCTCTCAGTGACTACTTCACGTGCTTCCAAGATCAAGGCAAAGCAGGATCATGTATCATGGGGTCAGAAAGGAGATGGAGTCTTACGGCTCTGTCCTGCCAAACTGCCTAATGAACCCTGATCTGTAACATCTCCTGCAAGCCTGCCTGATAGGCACAGCCACACCTCTCCTAACCTGCCTCCAACTCGTTGGTCCTCACCTGAAATTGCAAGCACTGCTATATGAGCCCCCCCCCCATTTTATCCTTGGATCTCAGCACTTGCTCAATCTGCCTGAGCCTGCCCTGTCCTGTCTATCAGAACTTTGCTGGGTTTCCAATACACCACGGTCTACTTCTTTCTCATGGCATCCTCCATCTCCCATACTAGTGACTGTTTTGGGACTTCAGTCATTGCCTGCCACGTGGCTTTATTTGGCTGCTCAGATTTCGTAGCATGCCACTTCCAGACTTAATATAGCAGATGTAGGGAAGGTAAAAAGAATGTCACAGAAAAATTGGGAATACTTTTGTCACATGTGGTTATAGTCTAGTCTTGGCTGTGACACATGATGCTATTAGAGAATTCTCTGCCCCAGTTAGGTTAAGTTGTTTTGTCCAGACTGAAACATTCAAAGGCAAGTAAGTAATCTTCATCTGGAGTCAGACTTGGCCTTCACTAGAGTCCACTCAAAGTGAAATTGTCCTCATTACATGATCTGGGGGCCCTCAGGAAAGAAGCTAACATATTCCTGGGTACATTACTGCTACAGCTAGCCGGCCAACACTCTGGTTTTGGGGTGGAGCTACAGCGGAGGCTAGGCAAATCCTGGGAAACAGCAGGAGAGACCAAGAATAAGGGGATCCAGAGCATCTATTTAGTGCTTAGGGTTCTTGTATTGTGCTGAGGGGGAGCGGACTATATGTTTTCTCTTCTGATTCCATTTCCCCTTTCATTTCTGGATCTGGGATGAGAGAGAAGAGCTACTGGACAACCCTTTTCTGGAAGATTGATCAGTATTTGTTTCAGTTGGTGCCTATCTGAAGACGGCTCCTTTTTCCCTCAAACACCTGCTTGGGAGAAGTAGATGGGCAGCTGTCCCACAGGGGCAAGCCATTTAACTGCTTAACAGGTGGATGAGACCACCAAATGGTAAATGGTTGCCATGGACATAGTCTCATAATTTGGGCTCAGAACCCTCGAGCACCCCAAGAGTGAGGTGCCTCCGGTCCCTGCATCCCCCCCCCCTGAATTATTCACACTCATACCAGAGCTCACCCTGCTCAATTTCAAGGCCAGCCCTTAGAGATGATGCTTATCTTTGGCTCCTGTGCTTTCGTTCTTCTTCACCTAGAGCGGATGTTAAAGGAATTCTAGGCTTCAGAAAGCTCTTATCCTAACTCCTTCACTCTGGCCAAGTCTAAACCTTCCTGACACAAGGGTTCCCTCCTCTGCAGGACCACAGGTCCTATCCCCCAAACAGCAGATTCTCATCTGCTCCCTCCTCTTTGTCTTCAAACTTCAGTAGCCACTCAGTGGCTTCACCTCAGCTAAGTCCCCTGTGTATCAAGCTGTAGTAGTAGATTATTAACCTTGAAGATGGGTTAGTGGGCTTACGATGTTTATCACTACATTTTGAGACAAGGAAGAGTGAACATTGGCTTTTTTTGTTTGTTTTTGAGGTAGGATTTCTCTGTGTAGCCCTAGGTGTCTTGGAACTCAATTTGTAGACCAGACTGGTCTCAGATCCACAGAGATCCACCTGCCTCTGCCTCCTGAGTGCTGGGATTAAAGACATGTGCCACCACCACGGAACATTGGCTTTTGATCAAGATCTTTGATCTCTAATCTAGTCAAAGATGGTATTCACCAGCATTTGAGAGGTAACTAGGATGTTAGGCATTTATATACTGGGATGTACTTAAACAAAAACATCCATACTTTTGATCTGTAGCTCTCAGATGCATTTTAGTGCAAAAGCTCATCTATATTCTACTTTTAATAACAAAAACATTGATCATTTCATTTCCTCAATTTTATGCTCATCAACAATTTGGAAAGTTAAGGTTCCTTCAAGATCATGGTAAGTGAAATAATTTGTTGAAGGTTGTGGAAGAGATAAATGGACACCAGCCAGTCTCAAACCTCAATTCCCCATCCTCTGAGGGACCAGGCCTGGATACCCTCTGTCGGGCTTTGTCTTTGGCTAGTTATCATTGACTCTTCTGACTCACTGTGTGTTGTGGGTGCTTCATCTTGAGTGGGTGTTAAAGGTGCTCTAGGCTTTGGAGTTACACTGCTTAGGGAAACGATGGTGGGTTGAGAGAGCTTTCAGAGGGTGTCAGGTGAGCTCCCTTCCCTTCTTCTCTGTAAATACCCCAGCCTCCTATATTGGACCCCTCCTTTGAAGGCTTCTCTCCCCGATAAAAACCTATACACTTGCCTGTCACTCAT
Organism: Ondatra zibethicus; assembly: GCA_004026605.1. NCBI lineage: Eukaryota > Metazoa > Chordata > Mammalia > Rodentia > Cricetidae > Ondatra > Ondatra zibethicus. The sequence goes on from PVIU01001111.1 coordinate 44,178, forward strand.
CCTTTGTCTGTCTTCCCTTTCGCCAATCCACATACCAGGCAAGTGCTCTTCTGACGGAGAGTTCTTCACTTCTCTGGGGATTTTGACCCACTCAAGGATGTCCTCTCTGTTACTGGGATGTCAGAGTACAGCAGACTAAACCCTTGCCTGGATGCGTTTTCCTTGCACAGACAGAGTTCTCATGGTTGAGCCAGTAGAGCAAGGCACATTCTCTCCTCTCCTGTCACAGACTGTTGCTACTGTTTCCTAGAACTGGATAAAAAGAACTGGCTCTCGCTTCAGACTTCTGAAGTAGAAAAACAGAATCCATATTCTATTTAAAGAATGTGCTTCCTGCTTGCTCGGGTGGAGGCATCTTTTTCCAGTTGATTCAATGAGTAGAAGTCATTCACCCATTCAGAGACTTATTGGCCACTTATCAATCCAAGAAACAGCCTGGGAAAATCCAGCCTCACCTACCTGGGCAGAGTTAAGGGTGGGTGGAAAGTTCTGAAGATGTTCCTGAAATAGATACTGATAGCTTCTAGTGTGGTGTTCATCATTCTGAACCGAGCTTCCAGTCCGACTGGGACAAGGCTGTGACTCTCAGAGCCCGAAGAGGATATACGCACTGCTTGTCATCTTCTCTGAAGGATGCAGTCACTGCCGGGGGTGTGACAACCCCCTTTGGCTTCAGCATGTTGCAATTAAGTAAGACAGAAGACCATTATCAGTGGCAGTGCCACTTTGACTGGAGAGCCAAGCTGCCCTGCAGTCTTACTTATATCATGGTGCCTCGCAAGACAGTACTTCTTTTATGATGCTCGTAAAGGTGCACGTGCTGGAGGAAACGAACCAGCCTTCTTGTTTGTCTCCAAAGTGTGGAAAAAACAAAAGGCTATGGAAAATATTGTTACACTTCTGAAAGGAATTACTTTCCTATTTATTGATAGTTTAGAAGAGGAAATAATTGGGGTGAAACATCCTTTTTTCTTCTAGAGTTAATAGAAAAATAGGTCTCTCTGTCTGTCTGTCTGTCTGTCACACACACACACACACACACACACACACACACACACACTTCCCATTGGCACCTTTGCAGGTGCTAGGAAATTCCAGAAGAGGGCGGGGTGGAGCCATTTATTTCTCAAAACAGTGGGATCCCTGAAGCTAACAGGGTGAGAGGCAGTTGGTGTCCCCACCTGGCCCCTAGAATAACCTGCAGCTTTGGAGGTGAGTTGAAGTCATCTACTTCTCTGTGCCCCTTTCCAAGGCTCACACTCTGCATGAGCAGCAGTCTGTACTGAAGAAGAGCTTCAAAAGCAGTGCGGCATTCTTTGCATGGACATCAGATTTCCTTATACGGAACCCACCCGTTTTACACCTGTAATCTCAGGGCATAAGGCCCTTTGTGCTCAACCTAAAGGGGAACTAGGAAAGCCTTGCCCTGTTTATTGGGGTCACCTGAAAGCTTTGGCCTAACTTATCTAGTTCAAATTCCTTCCTTCATTCCCTTCCCTCCTTTCTTCCCTTCTCTTCTCTCTTTCTTCCTCTCCTTTTGGGTTTTGATTAAAAGAGGAAAAACAAATTTGCAGATTTCCTGACAAAGAGAAGCAACAGGAATTGTGCTGGTCCGTGCACCTGTGCATAAATCTATACGCTTGCACCGAGCCCTGAGAAATCAAAACGAAAAACGATGGTAAGCTTTAAGCTGGGCGAAGATCCTCAGTGTAAGCAGAGAGTCGCAGCAGGTAGAGCCAGGGAGAGTTCAGATGCCATCCCACTCTCCCCACAGTGTATTCAGAGAGACCAAAGCTTGCACATGTACCCAAGAGCACTCTGTGTATTAACCGTTGCCTTGACTCAAGCAGTCTCTTTGCTTATAGTCTGAAGGGCTTCAATGACATTCTCCAGTATGTTTCAAAGATGTGAGCTCATGGCTTGTTGGATTTAGCACCCAGGTCAGGCAGCTCACAATAGACCATTCCAAAATGATGACACGGGGACCTAGGAGCCCAGTTGAGGCTGGGCAAATGGTTCACTGATTTCTCTGTCTCAGGGTGACTCCAGATGCTTGCCATGGAGACCGTTTTGGAAGGTGCTGAGTGGTTTTGTATGAGAGACGTGACTCAGCATAGATTCCGATGCTTCCCGTGGTTGTCCTATTCACCTAGACTGGAGTCACTCTGAGCACAGTAAGGAGAGGGCTCCGTTGATTATTTTCCATCACAGATGTTCATTACCTAAATGAAGAGAATAAAGTGCCTCTGGAAAGGGCTAATTGCAGCTCCTCCTAAGATGTGCAGCCTTGGAGTGACAAGATTCCTCCTCTTGTGCCGAGGAAGATGCTCGCAGCACCACACACTGGCATCTTCATCCTGAACTATTCAAGGCCATCTTCATGTTTCCTGCTTTGAACATTTTTAGGGTGGGAAAAGACAGACCTCAGATGAGAGTCACCCAATCATGGGACTCCTCCTACTGATCAAGATTTTCCATAAACAGAGCCGAAATGTGGATTGTCCTTTTGGATTGTACAGTCCAAGAAGAGGGAAGGCTCAGGCCGGTTGACCTTAGACCTGGCAGAACACCAGCAGTTCAGTCTCATCCTCTTGGCTGTATAGTTAGTGCATCTTCTTTACTCAGAGCTATTGGTCTTTATATTGGCTTCATCTGTTTTAGACCCATCTTGGTATTAGCTTCGATGCCACAAGGAAAGGAGGAAAACTCCCCAGGGAAAGTGCATGGTAGGGGACAGGTGGACATCATCTCTTCATTCCACTCCTCCATCCTGCCCTGAGCTCCCTAGCTTGGAGGATACGAGTGAAGTGCCCGGCTGATTGTCAGTGATCAATCTCTATCCTGCCTATAACTCTGACCCAAGGCCAAACCAGTAAAGTGCAAGGACAGAAGTGCCACTCCTGGGTCCTAGCCATGGAGCGCAAGACTGGGACAGGCTCTGTGCCATGGGTGCAGTGGTTCTGTGCATATCCAGATCTGTCAGGGGGACTCCCTCTTCCAGTTCAGCTCATCTCAGACCCTGTCACTTTCCTTGGAGTGCCCTGACTAGGCTGGGACCATTCTGGCACTTCAGAGTTAGAAGGAAAGAGAAATATCTGTCTAACTTTCCTACATGTTAAAGCTGTGCAAAGCATATTTAAAAAAAAAGACTTATAAAAATATAATGGGGTCATTCCCCCAAATTTCCCATGTTATGATCTATGAAATGTCAAAATATAATGAATGGACTTTCTAAATATCATGGTCTCTTTCCACCCACATACAGAATGGGCGGCAGCAGCATCGGCGACCTCCCTTTCACCTCTTCAAACTTGATTCCCACCTGGCATTTGGGACCCATTTCAGCCAGGTCCACATTCCCATAACACACCTGCTTGCAGTTCCAAAGAGACTCTCCAAAAAAATAGACATTTGGAAAAAAGTTCATGGGTTTATACTCAGTCTCTCCCCATATTATTTCTTTAGATTATTACTTTTTTAAACAATAAAAAAGATTGCATATTGGTAATACAACGAGAAGACCATGGCGGCCATAGGGCTGGCGCTGAGTTGGGCTGGCACTGAAGCACAGAAGCAAGAGGAGCAAGCTTGGTGCCCTGTGGGGGTTCCTGGATTCTCCATCCTCAGGCTTCTGCAATGGTCCTTCTCCTCAGTCACTTCCTGCTGTTGATCCACCTTTATCCATCTCCATGACCCACGCCTGTGTCATGTGACCCTCTTGAAGCAGAGGTGGAATGGCTTTTTGGCATGTGTCAACGGGGGTCAGCTTGAAGATCGACATGGCATTTGTAAGGGCGTGATGTGGGCACATACCACAGCAAGCTTGTTAGTGACCATTTCTACTCTGGGAGAAGTCCATCACTTTGGGGACTTTAAAAGTTTAAGCAGTTACTAGGCTGATTTAAAAGACGCATCTTTTGTTCTCATGGATTTTGCATTAATGTTAAGCATGGTTATATGTCATATATTACACTGCTTTCCTGCTCTGGGGCAGGCAGCACTGACCTCCAAACAGGAGACCACCCCCCCCACCGCCATGGACTTGAATTTTGAAAGCTGTGATTCCCCAGTCTCCCTCCCTGACCCCCACCCTAACCCTCATGGTTCTCAGTTGCTGTATTTGAAAAAGGCTCCCCCACTACCTCATGCCCTTGGAGGCTAGATGAACATTGCCATACCCTGGAAATATCCACCCCTGTGGTTTCTATTGCACTTGGTGGAGGGAGATGGGTGTGTGCTCTCCCTCTCTCCCTCCTCCCCTGGCTCCCAGCCTCTGTGCTCCTCCCACCACCCTCTCCCACCCCCCCCCCCAGCCATCACTTGTTGTGAACATCCTCTCTTCGAACGATCTTGTAGATGATCCAGTAGAACATGTTGAAGATTAGGAAGGCCATGGGGAAACCGATGCGCGATATCTTGTCGATCTTCTTGGCTCTTTGGATGAAGAGTTTCCGCATCTCCTCTGGGGACTTGGACGGTGCAGGTGGGGGGTTGGTGGTGTTGTTGTTGTTGGCACCCTTGACAGAGATGCCATCCTTGGCCTGCAGACAGGCTGGGCCCATCCCATAGGCGGAGAAGTTGAAGCGGCCTTCTCCACCCTCATCATCCTGAAACAGATTCAGCATGGGGCTCTACTTAAAATAAGATAAGGGCTGGGCACCCTCCCTGCAAGGCACTCCCCTTGGGGACCAGGCCATGCCATCTGATCCTCCCTGTCTCTCAGGCTTTGTGTCCCCAGTTGCTGGAGGCAGTCTGGCTGGCTGGGGAGTTCTGCCTTATAGAGGGGCGCTGCTCACCTGCGGAAACAGATGCAAGCCAGGGGATGGGAATGGGTACAGATTCTGAGGTCCGAGTTGTGGGTCTTTGTCATTTACTGACTTGTGACCTCAGTCTGCTAACTTCCTTCCCTTGCCTGAGAATTATTTTAAGGTTTCTTCTCAAGGCTTTTTAATCTTTGGAGGCTTCACTGAGTAGGTGACTCCAAGCTGGCCTGCGGTTTGATTAGAGTTTCAAAGGGTAGTTTGGAGACATCCCCTGCTTTGCCTCTGTTGCACCTGTCCCATTTTCCCCACCCTGTGACGGCCTGGGAAGGAGCAGAAAGCTCCTGGCTTTCCCATGTTACAAGCCAGGGAAGCCGTGGCTTCTTCCTGCCTCATGTTTCCACACCATCACCTTCAAGAATCTTCTGATTCCCAGAAGCTTGTCAAAGGCTCTTTGTCATTTGGCCCCCAACTTACCTTTCCAGTCCCACCCCACTTCCCATGTGATCTGCACCCCTGCTGGCTTTGTTGGCCTTCTCTTCCTTTGTAAAATGCTTGATCCCAGGTCCTAGTGGTTCATCCCTTTCCCAGTCAGCTCCATTTTGTCCTGGCCAGTCCCCTACACTTGCAGCTCCACAACAGGACCAGAAGGCCAAGGTGTTTGTTTTGTTTTCTGTGTGTATGCATGCTCATAAGTGTGTGGGTACATGTGTGCATGCATGGGTACATGTGAAGGCCAGAGGTTGAGGTCAGGAATCTTTCTAGATCCTTGTCCTTATTTGTTGAGACAAGGTCTCTCAGTTGAACCCAGAGCTCACCAGTTCAGCTTGTCTGGCTGGCCAGCTTGCTCCAGGGATCTCCTGTGTCTGCCTCCCTTGAGCTGAGATCACAGGCAGGTTACCCCACCTGCCTGGCACTTCTGGTTCTCATGCTTAAGCCAGAAGCACTTTAGTGGCTGAACCATCTGCTCAGGCCCAGGCCAAGGCCAGTGTTTTGGCTGCAAGCTGGCTGCCAACTCAGTGTATGGTGCTGGCAAGATTCACCAGCTCCCATTGCCCTCCTGGGCACCAAGAGCTTCCAGGAGAGGAATTCTGTCTTGCTTATTCCCCGAAAGACAATGCTAAGGAGGATAAGAAATGTAATCCAGGATCCAAATACTCCAATCACCCCATGCCTCTGCCACCCTACGACATTCCATCATCTGACTGAACTGGACGTCTCCGTCTTCCTGCCTCAGTATGTCAAATGCTGGGACCGTGGGCGTGTGCGACTGTGCCGTGTTCTACTAAGGACTTTCTAGCAGGCTGCCACTGACCTCAGGATAATTAAATTCTCCCAGTGCTAAAGAAGGCCTCAGATTCCCTGGAGTGTGTCCACCTGCTCCAACTCACTGCATGCCATTCTCTGTGTGACATTATTCTTCAGTCACCCAGAAACATTTCCTCACATTTGAGGATGTTGGACTTTTCCTTTTCGGTTCAATTCAAGTTATTCTCTCTGCTATGCTTCTGCCTCCCAAACGGGAGCCCTGGCCTCCCCTCTTAGCTGCCCCTTGAGCTCCCAAAGACAGGCTAGCTGTCATGCAGAGTGCCCTGAATGCCACCCATCCCACTGGGTTCTAATTCCTTTACTGACATTGCCTCTCCCATTGAGAATAGCAGTTCTCAACCAGTGGGTGGTGGCCCTTTTTGGAGTTGGGGGACAAACCACTTTTTCATAGGGGTTGCCTAAGATTATCAGAAAATACAGATATTGCCGGGTGGTGGTGGCGCACGCCTTTAATCCCAGCACTCGGGAGGCAGAGGCAGGTGGATCTCTGTGAGTTCGAGGCCAGCCTGATCTACAGAGCTAGTTCCAGGACAGTTGCCAAAGCTACAGAGAAACCCTGTCTCGAAAAACAGAAACAAAAAAAAAAAAAAGAAAAAAAAAAGAAAATACAGATATTTACATGATAATTCATAGCAATAGCAAAATTACAGTTTTGAAGTAGCAACAAAAATAGTTTCATGGTTGAGGAACTGGGGAGGACTGCGGCGTTAGGGAGGTTGAGCTTGTGGGGGCAGCTGTGGTGCAGCCTGTCCACCCCCCCACGCATCTGGAAGCAGAAGCTGGAGGATCGAGAATTCTGGACCAGCTGAGTCACACAGATGGAGGTCAGCCTGAAGTATGTGAGGCCCCATCCCTCAAACCAGCAAGAGCCAGCTCACAAAACCCAACAGGAAACAAACACTGAGCACACAGCCATGTTCTTTTAGTGCGGAAGCACACACCCTAGCAAGATTATTACTTCAATAAATGAAATCTTCATCAGTCCCTAGCCTCTTCAATTTTTTTCTTAGACTTATTTATTTTATGTGCATGGATGCTTTTTCTGCATGTATGTTTGTGTTCTAAGTGCATGTAGTGCCTTCCGAGGTCAGAAGAGAGTGTCGGGTATCCTGGACTTGGAGTTGCAGGTAGTGTGGGCTACCATTGTGTGTGCTGAGAATCGGACCTGGGTCCTCCATAAGAATTAGCAAGTGTTCCTAATGTTTGAGCCAGCTCTCCAGCTCACCCAGCCTCCTTTTAAATATTTTCTTCTTTTCACTCTTTTGGTTTATCCAAGGGGATACCGCATCAGACACATGGCTAATGACCAGGAAACGACCAGTGAGCCCATCTGGGTCAGCATTCACAGTGGAAGGCAGAGAACGTGGGGCCTAGCTCGAGGGCAGACAGGTGCAGAGCAAACACCGGAAGGTGGTGGAGGCTTCACACCAAGGCCAAGAACAGGAGTGTGGGAAGCCAGCACGTTCCTGGACCTGGACCTGGCACTTTATAACATCCAATCGTGAACTTGCCCTTACTGTTAGGAGGCGGAGAATAGAAATGGTTGTCCCCTCCCCCCTTTTTATGGTGGTTGTCACCGCACAACACAACACAGTACCAGTGCAGACAGCATGGTACTGTATGACCCAGCATGGTAATGGATGACCCAGAAGTGTAAATGGTCTCCACACATCTGCCTCTCTAACTCAGAACTAAGGCCTGTAATGCTGAACAACACCGAATGCTCTAAGAAGAAGTCAGATTGGAGAGATGGCTCAGCACTTAAGAACACTGACTGTTCTTGCAGAGGACCTGGGTTTGGTTCCCAGCACCCGCACAGTGGCTCACAACTGTCTCTAATTCCAGTTCTAGAGGATTCAGTGCTCTTTTTTGGTCTCCTCTGGCACCAGGAACATACATATACACAGACAAAATACTCTTAGACATAAAATAAAAACTTTAAAAAGATTTAAAAATGGACAAAACAGGTATGGGCTGATAAGATGGCTCAGTGGGTAAAAGTGCTTGCTGCTAAACCTGAAACTCGTGAGTTCAATCCCCAGGACCCATACAATAGGAGAGTATGGATTATTTTTTAAAATAATATATATGCATAGATTAAATAATATATACACATATATATTATTTAACTTTATTTTATGTGCATTGGTGTGAATGTGTCAGTATATTAAATCCCCTGGGGCTGGAGTTACAGACAGTTGTGAGTTGTCACTAGGGTGGTGGGAATTGAACCCAGGTCCTCTGGAAAAGGAGCCAGTGCTTTTTAACTGTTGAGCCATCTTTCCGGCCCAAGAATGTATTCTTACAAGTTATTCTCTGATCTCCATATTTCTGCACATCCAGACATACATGGATATTTGTGAGTGTACACACACACACACACACACACACACACACACACACACACACGTTCAAGGCCAGCCTTGGCTACATGAACTGTCTCAAAAGACAAACAAATAAGAGGAAAACCTTGGAATGACACTGCAGGAAATGATCAGTGCTTCCTGTACATAATGAATCAACCATCTCTAGACAAACAGGAGCCCCTCCACGACATGAATCCCCACTGCACATAATGGGCTCTATTGGTATGGGAAACACCACACTAGCTTTCTTAGACATTTTTGGAGAGTTATGTTCCACTTTCCTTATCTGTTACACATTGGTGGGGAAAGAGGTTTGGCCCCATCTAGCTAGACAGCGGCTCCTTGTATGCTGGAGAAAAAAGATACCTAAGGAATGACTGGAAAAAGCTTGCTATTCTGACTATAACCAGCAGGTGACAGGACAAGCATGTTCATCTTCCTGGAGTCACTTGGGGATGGAGCAAGAAATTGGGACATAGACTATGGAACCCACCCAAGGGATCCAGAGCTCCTGCTGAGTCTGGGCCCCCACAGAAACCTCCCAATGATCCTTCTAATGAGGTGGGCCAGGGACTTGGGAGACTGGATGCTCTCTGCCCAGCAAATGAGACATTTGGAAATGTGGAAAAACAGTGGGACTTGGGGAGCCTGGCCCAGATCATTGGCCTAGAGAAATCCAGGTTAGAGCTAGTTCCTTGCCACTCATCATCAAGAGCTCCAAAACCTGCATAGGCTTCTTACTCAAGGGAGGTTTCTGCGGCCCAAATCTACAGGACTCCAGTCAAGCCACATCCAGATGCCAATGGGAGGCCTTCCATAGTGTGGGCCCACGTAACTAACCTTGGCTTCTGATGCTCAGACCAAGTGCAGAGCCCTTGGGAATGAGCTCACATTAATTCATCTGTACACAAGGGGAGCGATGATGTGAGCTGGGTCTGGGGTGAGCTGGGTCTGGGGTGAGCTGGGTCTGGGGTGAGCTGGGTCTGGGGTGAGCTGGGTCTGGGGTGAGCTGGGTCTGGGGCGAGCTGGAGCATGTGTGCTCTGCCTAAGGGCAGCTCCCTTGTGCAGATACACATGGGGATGAGTACTCGATTTGGTTGAAGGCGGCAAGCGTTTCAGGTGATGCCAGAAGTTTGTGGCTCAAGTGGATTTCTATATATTTTATTCCTTAAAAATTTTTATTTTAGGGGCTGACAAGATAACTCAGCAGTTAACAGCACTGACTGCCCTTCTGGAGGACCTGGGTTCAATTCCTAGCACTCACATGGCAGCTCACAACTGTCTGTAACTCCAAGACCTGACACCCTCACACAGACATGCATGCAAGCATGCAGGCAAGACATCAATGCACATAAAATAAAAATAAAAAACCATTAAAAATTATTTTATGTGTATGTGTGAATGCCTGCAAGTATGTATGTGCCTAGTGTTCTCTGAGGTCAAAGAAGGCATTGAATCTCCTGGAGTTACCAGTGGTTGTGAATTAACATTTGTATCCTCACAATTGAACATGTCCTGTCCTCTGCAGGAACAACCTATGTTCTTTATTTTTTGTTTTCTTTTTTTTTAATGAAACGTTTATTTATTTCTTATTTATACAGTGTTCTGCCTGCATGTATTCCTGCAGTTCAGAAGAGGGCACCAGCTCTCATTACAGATGTTTGTGAGCCACCATGTGGTGGGTGGGAATCAAACTCAGGACCTTTGGAAGAGCAGGCAGTGCTCTTAACCACTGAGCTATCTCTCCAGCCCCTGTTTGTTTTCTGAGGTAGGGTTTCTCTGTGTCCTGGCTGTCCAGGAACTCGCTCCGTAGATCAGACTGGCTTCGAACTCACAGAGATCTGTCTGCCTCTGCATCCCAAGTGCTGGGATTAAAGGTGTGCTCCACTAACACCCAGCTAAGCCTGAGTTCTTAACCACTGAGCCAGCTCTCCAACCCCTCTCCTTTTATCCCTTTCTCCCCCTTTCTGTCTCTCCCTTCTCTCCTTCCTTCCCTTTTTTCTTTGTAGCCAAGGCTAGCCTTGAACTCTCTACCTCAACAATGATTTTATTGGACTTACTTACAGAACTGCCTGAAGGGTTACGCACAGGAGCATGGAGACTCCAAAGCAGTCACAGTGGAAAGTCTTTGCCCAGTCTGGATGATGGCTTCCCTATAGCTGCCTAGAGGCTTTCCCTAATTCAGATAACCTTTCCTAGCTTTTAACTTTGAACTTTTGATCCTCCTGCCTCAGCTTTCAGAGTGCTGGAATTACAGTGGAAATCACTGCACCTCATTTTACTTTAGATTTTTTTTTTTTTTTGAGAAAAGGTCTCATGTAGCTCAAGCTTACCTTGAGCTTGATATAGCAAAGGATGACTTTGAAGTTCTGGTTCTCCTACCTCTACCTCCAAGTACTGGGATTATAGTACTCCAAGATCTGGATTTATGCAATGTGCGGCATGGAACTGGGGGCTTCACAAATGCTAGGTGAGCACTCTACCAACAGAGCTACACCCCCAACCCCCTCTTTTTTTTGAGACAGTCTTATGCTATAGTCCAGGCTGACCTTGAACCCCCAGTCCTCCTGCTTCTGCCTACAAATGATTACTACTTCAAAGGAGGGACTTGGTTCCTAAAGGGTAGTAGGAAGGGCTAAACTGTCTAGGAGGCTCCATCCAGCCTGCCAAATCTTTCCCAGTACAGACATAGAAAGACCTTGCTCTCTGGGCCCCAAGAAGATTGTCCTGTGGTCGATTGGTAGGAATGAATTGAATCATGTTGCCATTGTTTAACATACTAATGGGGAGCTGTGTGTGTGTGTAATAGTCTTAATCCTTGACGCCGGTGTGACAGGGACAAAGAAAGTTTAAAGCTTCCTTAGAATGTCTGACTTCATCCTCAGCGTAGGCTCCTACCAAGTCAGTTTTTATAGATGATGATGAAACTGAGCCCAGAGATAGGCCAGCTTGAAGCCACATTGCGGAAAACAAGCAGCAGGCCTGCCCCAGCCTGCCCTGTCTACAGGATGAAGCTGGTTATCATTATGACTGTGGGCATTTGCTTCTTGGTGCAACTTGATAATCCCTACAGCACTGTTGCCGGGTACTGTACGTCATCATTCACAAGGGGGAAAAGTTAAGGTTTTCAGGGTTCCGTCCCTGATTCTCATTTGCCCATGAGGACAGCCCATGAAGCAAGGGTCACCAGACTGCTCAGAGCTCTTCCTCTGTCCACCAGTTGCCCCTCCCTAGGCCACGCCCCAAAGGCCTACCTTGTGATGTCGCCGCTTCCTCCTAAATCGCAGCAGCTCCTTGTGCTGCCGGGACACGAAGTTGACTGCCGCATACTCCAGCAGAGCGGAGAACACGAAGAGCAGGCAAACAGCCATCCAGATGTCAATAGCCTTCACATAGGACACCTGGAGCGAGAGTGGGAGAAAGCACGGGGAGGTGAGGGGGAGGAAGAGGTCCTGAAATAGTGGGTGGAAGATTCCAGAAATAAGCAGTTTGGAAGCTTTAGGTCCTGCCCTGTTCTGAACAGCGCCATGAACTCTCGTGTTGTCCTGCTAACAACATAAGCCATTCTCTCCCGAGCATATCCACTCTGTCTTCACCACCCTTCTACCAGTCACGGTGTGGCCACGCGCATTCTCAGATGGACTCTGGCCAAAGCTTAATTTACTTAATAATGGCTCCAAAGTGCAAGCACAGTGATGTTGGGAATTTGGATATGATCAGAAAAGCTACAAAAGGCGTCTTTTAAGCTTAACGGCGAAGTTCTCAATTTAATATGGAAAGAAAAATCTTTTGTTGACATTGCTAAGATCTACATCAGCAACACATTTTCATTTTAAGAAAATTCTAACCTTATTTTTATTTTACAGGTTTATTTTTTATTTTACGTTTTTCTAAATAGATAGTTTGCGTGTGTGTGTGTGTGTGTGTGTGTGTGTGTGTGTGTGGTGCACGCACGTGTGTGTCTGTGTACCACATGCCTGCAGTTCCTGAAGAGGCCAGAGAGGGCACAGGACCCCTTGGGACTGCAGCTACAGAAATTTATGAGCTACCATGTAGATGTTGGGAATTGAACCTGGGTCCTCTAGAAAAGCAGTCAGTACTCTTAACCACTAGGCCATCTCTCCAGCCTAAGGATACATTAAAAAAGATTTATTTTTAAATTATACGTTTCAGTGTATATTTGCATGTGAGTATAGTATCTGCAGAGACAAGATGAGGTCATCAGATCCTCTGGAGCTGGAGTTATAGACAGTTGTGAGCTGCCCAGTGTGGTGCTGGGAACTGAATTTGGGTCCTCTGCAAGAGCAGCAAGCACGGTTAACCCCTGAGCCATCTGTCCAGCTCCACAGCAGAACACATTTGTCTACAAAATTATGGTATGCATAGGAAAAGAATATGGCATATAGGGTTTGGTACCACTGTCTTTTTATGCAATTGCCAGAGGGAGAGCACAGTGGAGTGTCCCTAGAATATGATCCCCTTGGATAAGAGGAGATTGCTGTATTGCATGTGGATGGGGCGTTGCCTGCTCTTCAGTAACTTCCCTCACTCCTCTCCGCTCTTCAGCTGGGATATTTGGATGGAAGGAGCAGAGGAAGATAGAGAAAGCACATGTCAGGGAAAAGATATGATGCTGACGTGAGAAGGGATGAGAGGAGGATGGTGCACCACCATCGCCTCTGTCTGTGGAGTGGAGCATTGTATTCCAGTTTGAGAGGATGCTGGACTGAGCATTGGCATGAAAGGAGGCTGTTAGCAAACAGCACTGTCAGACCCTCAGAAACTGTCCCTTCACGGAACCATTGACCACACTGGCAGAAACTGCTACAGTCACGTGACCTAGAACACTGTTGATTAATACCAAAGGCTCATAGCCATCCTGCGGGAATTTATTCAAGAAAAGCAGTTGATGGCTGAGAGATGGCTCAGTGGGAAAGGGCACTTGCTGACAAGCCTGATGACCTGAATTCAAACCCCAGGACCCATGTGGTGGATGTGAAGAACCACCTCTCCTAAGTTGTTCTCTGGCTCTGTGGCTTATATGTGCCACCCCCACTCCCCTCAATGAACAAAAAAGCAACAACAGCAACAACAAAAGCAGCTGGATTTTGGAGAGACTAGCAAGTTCACGGCATTGTTTTAAAGCTGGTGTCTTTTACCCATCACTTCTCTACTTTCCCAACCCTGAAGATCGACTAATCTGCTTTGTGGTTTCTCTGATCTTTTTTTTTGGTTTTTCGAGACAGGGTTTCTCTGTGGCTTTGGAGCCTGTCCTGGAACTAGCTCTTGTAGACCAGGCTGGCCTCGAACTCACAGTGATCCACCTGCCTCTGCCTCCCGAGTGCTGGGATTAAAGGCGTGCGCCACCACTGCCTGGCAGGTTTCTCTGTTCTGAACATTCCCGAATTCTATTATGAAATAATATTACAACATGTCTCCTTCCATGCCTGGCTTATCCCACTTATAATATTTTTTAGGCTCCTCTAACTGTTGCATGCAACAGCAGTGATTTATTTGCATTTATTTATTTTTAAATCTATATTTTATATTTAGTCTTGTGTCTGTGCATGCATTTGTATGTGTAGGCGTACATGCGTGCAGGACCTGTGGAGGCCAGAAGAGGTCATCTGTTTCCCCTAGAGCTGGAGTTACAGGTGGTTATGTACTGCCCTACATTGGTGCTGGGAACCCAATGGTAGTCTTCAGTAAGAGAAGCAAGTGCTCTTAACTGCTGAGCTGTCTCTCTAACCTCAACAGTTTATTTTTGGTTGTGAGCCTAGCCTTTAATGGCTGAGCCATCCCTCCAGGCCTCAACAGTTTATTTTTATGGCTTAATAATATTCGATTGTATGGATACACAGCACTGTTTTTGTCTGTCCATTGGATGTTGGATATCAATTATCTCCAACCTTTGGTGGCACTAAGAGTGAGGCTGTGATCTACCATGCAGAGAGTCTGTATGCACTAATTCATTTCCCCTGGGGGCTTTGGGCGCTTTAACTTGCTCTTCTCCTATCCTAACCCTCCAGACCACAGTAGCCTTGAAAATCAGCAGCTGGAAAGGCACAGTAAGAACCAACCATCAGGCAGCCACTGGAGAGGGCAGAGGAGCTGCTTGACTCTGGTTCCCAGGGCCTTGCCCTCCTCCTTTGCCCTCCTCAGCTGTCCCTTTAGAATGCCTACTCACTGGCTGCCTTTCTTTGACCTGATTTGGAGTGGACCCTGGGAACAGTTTTCATTTGTATCTTTTTAATCTGGGGGACATTTGTTGAAAACAATTAGTGGCAATTGCTATCAGAGGCACTGAGGCAAAGCGATAGGTTAATCAAAAAATGAAAGAGGGGACTGGGGAGAAAGCTCAGTAGTAGGGCACTTGCCTGGCAGGCTCAAGGGCCTGGCTTCAAGCCTTTGCAATGCCAAATAAAAAGTTCAGGAAAGTGAGCTATGTCAAGAGATGCCACAACCCAGGACACCCTGACCCCCAAGCAGGAAGTGAAGGCTGAAGCCAAGCTGTACACTACCTGGCTAATACTGACTCTAGCAGACTCTCTCAGGAGGAGATGGGGCCATTCATAGGATCTGGACATTCCATAAAAATCTGTGGTTTTTGTGTGGCCACCAGGATGAGTGAGCCAGACTTCAATGGTTGACATAACACAGAATACAGGGTTCACAGAACCAGCTCGGACAAAGAATAAACACCAACAACAAGTCCTTAGGGGATAGAACCCGAGTTCCAAAAATTGCCATGTTGTATTATGTAATATGAGCAATTTATTAGGTGTGCAAAACTAGCAAACAAACAACTCAAAACAAAAAATAACTCTCCCACCAGAAAAATATGACCCAGTTACAGGAAAAAAGAATATGGGTCAAAGAGGCAGCACCTGAGGAAACCAGATATCAGACTTAACAGGCTTAACATTTTATTTTATTTTTAGTTATGTGTATTCATTGTGTCTGTGTATCAGTATGTGCACAAAGGGCTAGAGGCATTGGATCCTCTTGGATTGGATATATAGGAACCTGTGTTGTGGGAGCAGGGAATTGAACTAAGGTCTTCTGCAAGATCAGTGAGTGCTTTTAATCTCTAAGCCATCTATCTAGTCCCTTTATTTTTATTATTCTTAAAGATAGGATATCATATAGCTGGCCTTGAACTTGCTGTATAGCTGAGAACTACTTAGAACTCCTGTCTCTGCCTTCTAAGGGCATGTGTACCACTAACATACCAGGTAGACAAAGACATTAGTTATTTTAAATATATTCAAGCAATCAAAAGAAACTGTGTATAGGAATTTGAGCATGGTGGCATACATCTTTAGTCCCATGACTAAGGAGGTTGAGGGTGGAGGATTGCCACGTATTCAAGTCCAGCCTGGGCTACAGAGTGGTCTGTCTCAAATAAAACAAAAACAACACAAAGAAACTAAATGGAAATTTGAGACTGTTCTCTCACCAAACAGAACACATTAGTAAAGAGGTAAAAATTATAAGAGAGCCAAACGAAAACTTTGATGTTGAAAGTCAATAATTAAGATGAGAATTTCACTAGAGAGAAGTGGGTGTGAGGAGGTAGAAGAAAGAACCAGAGAACGTGGGGAGGAGTCGGCATCATTGAGATCATGAGTCTGCAGGGAAGAATGAGGGGAGAGGAGCACAGCCACAGAGGCTCATGGGAAACCACCAAAGCTACCAACACATGATGACTAGAGCTTCAGAAGAGACAAAAAGAGGTAGAATAATTGATCAATAACCTACCCTATGCCTATCATCTATTTAATAATCAACTCTCAATTATCTCTCAATCTATTAATGACCTATCTATCTATATATCATTGATCTTCTTTCTTTCTTTTTTTTTTTTTTTTGGTTTTTCGAGACAGGGTTTCTCTGTGGCTTTGGAGCTTGTCCTGGAACTAGCTCTTGTAGACCAGGCTGGTCTCGAACTCACAGAGATCCGCCTGCCTCTGCCTCCCGAGCGCTGGGATTAAAGGCGTGCGCCACCACCGCCCGGCTATATTATTGATTTTCTATAATGTCCTCCAGCTTTCTACTCATCTATCTGTCATGTATGTATGTATGTATGATCTGTCTATCTGTTCTTGTTTCTTTTTTTGTTGCTGGGACAAATGCTCTGACCCATATCTACTAGGGGAGGAAAGGGCTTATTTGGCTGACACTTCCAGGTCACATTTCATTACTGAGGAAATCAGGGTGGGAACTCAAAGCGATCCTTGAAGCAGAAACCATGGAAGAATCTTACTTGCTGGCTTGCTCGCTGCTCACTTGTGCTCAGCTAGCTTTCTTATATAGCTCTGGATCACCTACAAAGGGATGGTACTGCCCATAGTGGGCTGGGCTTTCCTACATCAATTACCAATTAAGACAATCCCTTCATAGACATGCCCACAGACCAATGTGATCTGTGTAATCCCTCAGTTGAGACTCCCTTAGATGACTCTAGGTTGTATTGAGTTGATAGTTAATGCTGCGGGAGCTCCTTCTGCTCCTTCAGCCAATAGCTGCTGAGATACCAGCCCACTGGGGCATGGTCTCTTTCTCTTTAAAAAAGCAGCAGCAGCCCTTCCCTCACTTTCTTGCTCCAGCAACTAAACTCCTTTCCTGGCTGTCATGTAGGACGGTGTTTTGTAAGTTTTTTCCCCTCAAATAAATAACCCTTTAAATCCAAACTGATGTGGGATTGTTTCGCGCTTTAGTTAATGCTAGATAGACGTGTTTATGTATGTATATATGCAAGCATGAATGTATTTGTGTCTACATGTATGTCATCTAATATGTCTGTCTACCTTATCTACAAATAGCATCTATACTATGTGGACTATTGCTGTATCTATGCATCTATCTATCTATCTCCTTATATAGATAAACAAAGCGTAAGTACTAACAATTGGTGAATGTAGGTGAAGGTCATGGAGTGTGTCTCGGATACTCTTTCGGTGTCCCTGTGTGAGAGCAGAAGCAATGTGTGGTTCTGATGGGAAATGATGCAGACACTGTTTATCACCAGCATGGGCCTGGAGTGAATAGCAGAACACAGTGCTGTGTCTGATGCTAGCAGACGGAGTGGGAGGTGCCTTGGACGGTTAGAGTGAATGGAGTAGAAACTGAGCCTGGCATTAGGGAAAAGCAGAGCAGGATGAAGCAGCCATCGGCAGTAGTGGGCAGCAGTGTGGTCCTTCTCAGGAGGGTGTCAAGGAGTGGGGCATGGCGGTAGAGTTATTCCTCACTAGGGGGTGTGGAGGGGCAGCAATGTAGGGAACAGAACATATGTCTAGTGTTAAGGGTGACTCAAGCAGTCTGTGTTGAGTCTGGTGGGAGGACTGATGAGACAGAACGCTGAGTCAGGCAAGCATGGAATAATTTAGTAACCTGGGACTCCACATACCCTTCTTTAGACAATGCATATAACAGCCTAGGTCCCCCCATCCCCTGCAGCATGCTGTATGCCCACTGTGGACAATGGATAATGGCCATGAAGAACTTCCCCTTTGTGGATAGTTTCTATTCAAATATTTTCCTGGATGTATCTGGGTGTAGGAAGGAGGGGGCTGATCCAGTCTGATTTGGTTTTGGAAGCACGAGCAGTACGGCATAGTGTGTCCTCTGAACAAACTGGTAGGGAAAATTCTCTCTTTACCATCTTTTGTGCTGCTGTTCTTTGTTTTGAGACAGGGGCTTGTTATGTAGTCCTGGCTAGTTGGGAACTCACTATGTAGATCAGGTTGGCCTGACCTCAGAGATCTGCTTGCCAAGTGCTGGGATTAAAGGCATGTGCCACCATATCCTGACCCTTATTTACTGTTTTATACCTCTGCATAATTGGCTGTACATATGATTAAAATCAGATACATCATGGGAAAGAGCGTGCACAATAAAGCTTATATAACTCGAATCTGTCAATCACAATAGAGAACCACCTAGATCATATTCATTAGCCATCAGTCCTTCCTTCCTTCAGGACCCATAAAAAGAAGTCCCAAACAGTGACTGGACCCTTGAGTCCTCTCTCACTCAGGTGGCCTGCTGCTGCTCTCTTTGGCAGGGTGCCTAATATATACTCTTGATTTACTTAAGAATAAAGTTTTCTTGCTATTTTGCAAACTATATTCATCTCCCCTCACCCTCCAATTCTTTGAGTAATGTGCTAAGAACCTAGAAACTGTAAATCAGACCACAACTTCTGGAAACAATGCTACACGCAGCATGTATATGAATGGTCCTCATGTCTCAGGCAGGGATGAGGGGTGCTGGGTTCTTCCCTACTCTAGGGTTCAGTACTCCCTAGTGGTGCCACTCACCTTGGGTAGGGAGGCTCGGGAGCCAGAGCTCTGTGTGGTCATGGTGAGCACAGTGGTGATGCCCAGCCCCACACGAGCTGGTGCAGCATCCATGTTGATCCAGAAGGAGATCCAGGACAGGATGACGATAAGCAGGCTGGGGATGTACATCTGGATCAGGTAGTAGCCCATCTGCCGCTCCAGGTGGAATCGGGCCTCAATGCAGGTGAATTTACCTGCAAGGAACGACAGCAAAGGAGCCATGGAACATGCTAGAGAGTAGCAACGGTATTCGGGTCAGCTTGACTGGAGTCCTGATTCAGCCCATGCTGTCTGTACTCATAGGCAAGTGTTTGACTTGTTCTGGGCCTCAGTTTCCTAAGGTGAATGGTGTAACACAGTTGACCCCCCACATCTGTGGGTTCTACATCCATGGTTTTAGCCAAGTGCAAGTAGAAATATTCAGAAGAAGTTCATCTCCTCTGAACATATGCAGGCTTTGTTCCTGTCATCGCACCTCAGACAACAGGCGAGTATCTGTGTACACAGCATTTACACTGAGTTAGGTATTGTCAGTCACCCTAAGAGAATGTGTGTAGAAAGATGTGTGTATGTCATATACACACACTGCCCCACTCTACCAAAGGGACTTGAGCATCTTTGGCAACTTTGCCTCTAGGTATCTGAGGGGGTCCTGGAGACAACCTCCTGGGACCGAAATGAACCATATATACTTCATATGGTGACTCTTTCTAAAAACTTACATTTATTTATTGATTTGTGGCGTGTGTGTGTATGCACAAGCGGGCATGTCATACCATGGCCCTTGTATGGAGGTCAGAGAACAGTTTGTGGAAGTGAACTTATCCTTCCACCGTGTGGCTCCCGAGGAGCAACCTACGGTTGCCAGGCTTAGTGGCAAGCACTTTGCCCTTGGAATCCTCTTGTCAGCCCTCATATAGCGGCTCTTATGGGTTTAGTGGGGGGAGATGAGATGGTGCTCATGAAGAACTATGACGGTCCTCACACATCGTGGATACTCAGCAGCCTCATTTGCCACCATCATCATGACCGCTATCATCCTCATAATTATCACCATCACCAACTCCATTATCACTGTCATCTCGATCACCATTATCCTTTCAGAGTCATTACCATCTTCATCATTGCCACCATCAATGGAATCAGCATAATTGACATCTTCATCATCATCATCATTTTAATTATCTTCACTGTCATTGTCACACTCACTACTGCCACCGCCACCACCACTGCCACCACCACCACCATTTGTTTGCTGAGAGTTTCTAGACTCTTCTGCTCTGCTGTCCCCAAATGTGACTCAATTCTATCACTTGTAAGCCTTTTGTTTGATCTCTTACTTGAGATGTTCATACCCACACTCTTGGAATCTTTATTTCTTCCTAAGCATTTCTTTCTCTAACTCTTGGATTTTAAAATGACTTAATCCCAACTCTGCTTAAGAATCCCTTTGTTTGCTCCTTCTTTTTTTATATGAAGCATTTCTTGTTCTCTACAGGAGAGTTCAAACTCTCTAGACTGTCCTGCCCAGTTGACTTCTGACCTCTATTTTTAGCAATTTCCCTCTTCCATTACCCTAATGGTCACTCTCTGTCTCCTGTCCTTGTCTGGAGCATGCCTACTCTGTCACCCTTCTGAACTTTGAACTTGCCAGTATCTTTGCCCCTCCTCCTTCCCTCGGCCCAGGAAATGCCTTTCCTCTTGCAGGGATGCTTAGTCACAAAGTGGCAGAAGGCTCTTTTCCTTGGTGTGCTCTCAGCTCTGCTCATGAGATCACTCAAGCCTTTAAGTCACAGAACAGCTGGTGAGTGATGACAGAGTCAGCCAGTCTCTCTCTCTCTCTCTCTCTCTCTCTCTCTCTCTCTCTCTCTCTCTCTCTCTCTCGATCTTTGGCACTGGACTGGGCAGCCTTTTATCGCTTTTCACTCATGTATTACTGGAGCTGGGACCATGCCTGTCCCAGGAAAGGGTCTAAGTTCCTGTCTACTGAAGCCAGGGACCAGGAGATTTCATGGGGCTCCATGTAATCAGCGCCCTGTCCATCATTCACCTCTGTCCATCAATCCCCCCAGGGCTTGACTCAAGACTGTAAAGGCGAAGAGTGGAGGAGGGAATGAAAGGGAAGGTTCCCTGCCTGTCAGACTCTTTCCACCTTTTGGCTGCTGTCAGTAATGCTGTTGAACAATCACATCTCTGAAATCCTTCCTTCACTTTCTAGATGGATATATAAAAGGTGATTGCTGCATTGGGATGCTGTTTTCAATGGATGTGAAGAGAAAATAATAGAGTATTAGTCTTAA
This sequence comes from Ondatra zibethicus, assembly GCA_004026605.1. Lineage (NCBI taxonomy): Eukaryota > Metazoa > Chordata > Mammalia > Rodentia > Cricetidae > Ondatra > Ondatra zibethicus. The sequence continues at coordinate 65,276 of PVIU01001111.1, forward strand.
AAATAAGAAAATCGGGCAGAGAAGATGGCTTATTGGATGAAATACTTGTTTGGGTGAGCAGCTGTAATCCCAGTGCTGGGGAGGAGGCAGGTGAATCCCAGGCGCTTTCTGCCAGCCAGTCTACCCCAAACATTAGTCCCAGTTTAAAAATAAAGCGGAGAGTGATAGAGGAAGGTACCTGCCATCTTCTGACTTCTGTGTGTACAAGAATAGTAACCCATATTTGTACACACATACACACACACACACACACACACACACACACACACACACACACACACACACAGAGAGAGAGAGAGAGAGAGAGAGAGAGAGAGAGAGAGAGAGAGAGAGAGAGAGAGAGATCGAGAGATCCTGCCATTTTCAAATATATAAATGGAATTGGCAGGCCCGTTCCTACCAAGTGAAGTGAACCCGATACAAAGACAAGTACTTTTCCATTTCAGTTATGCATATGGTCTGTGGCAAGCAAACTCACAGAAGCAGAAGGTGGAATGGAGGAGTTTAAGTGAGATAGTGGTCAAAGGGTGCAGAGACTCAGTCATGTAAGATTATTAAACTCTGGAGATGTACTGTGTTCCTGGTCCTGATCCATATACACAGTACTTCAGCCCTTTGCCAAGAGGGTAGATCTTAGGTGTACATGTGTATACACGCGTATGCACGAGGTGAGGCACATATCCATTAGCTTGATTGTGGTCTCCATTTTACAATGGATAACATGCACATCAAAATGTACATCTTCAATATATACACTATTAAATTTTGTCAGTCATTTCTAGCCCAGGAAAGAGTGGAATAAAAAGGAAAATGCTGCACGCTGGCAAAGCCTGTGGCTTGGGAGGATCCTCTGCGTTATTTGAACCCACGGTCAGTGGTTACTTGTGGTGGCCACTGGGAGTCAGCACACTCAGGTGCGAAGCACATCTTCAGACATTCGGAGACTTCTGTGCAGTGACCCAGAAAGCGTAGCTGTCCTAGGCAGACCAGAGTCCAAGCTTCCTGTCTCTCACAGGGGCTTCCACTTACAGTGGCTTCTCCTGCCCCCCATCTGCCTGGACCTGCCATTCTCCCCTAGCAGACACACCTCCCCTCTGCTCAGCTGGGGTCAGTCCTTCTGCCCCTCCCAACGGTGCTCACACGAGCTGGCTTCCTATCTGAGATGGGGCATATATGGTCTTAGGGTCTAAGTCCAGTTCCTTCCCGAATTCAGCCTCTCTTAGCAAAGGTTAGACTAGTCATGGATGACAGACAGCTGACCAAGTATCTGGGTTCCCCTTCTCTACCCACCATGGCTCCCAGAGAATGGACCAATTTCTAATGTTTACTAATTACCAATTAGAACCATGGCCTCCCAGCTTTCTTTTGCTTGGTTGGGTCCAAGGCAAGCACTTTACTTCTGCACTATCAGAGACACACGTTTCTGTGTGGCAGAGCCCACACTCCGTCTACCAACTCAGCGGCAGGACCCCCTACCCAGAATAAAGAGTATTTACTAACTTCCTTTGTAACTAGGTGTGGCCTGGGTTTAGGTTAACAACCCCAGGACTCACAGAAATAACATCTCAATGGCACCTTTTTTTTTTTTTTTTTTTTGGTTCAAACCTATTCCATTAACCACTAGGTGATAAACACAGACTACGCAGTTCTGCGGCTGAATGGTGTCTGAGATGCCCTGGGGTCCTGGATGGCATGACAGTCTCTGGCACCCACCTGTGTTGTAGTGCTTGGTGCAGTATCTCAGGTCCTTCTCCTCTTTCAGGATAAACTGAGGCAGCGTCAGTCCATCTGCCACCTGCACCGCTCCCTGCTCCTGCCACTCGAAGATGAGGTCATTCATGGTGTATCCAACTGGAAGGGATGGGGAGAAGGAACAGTCAGCAAGGTCTCTGGGTTACACTTAGAGTTGGGGGCTGGGCGAAGCCTCAGATCATGGTGGAGGTCAGGGGATTCCACTGCTTTTTCTTCTCTACCTCCCTTGTATAGGAGGTGAAACTTGGTAAATTGTTGAAATTCATTCTCCAGCCTCCCACCTAAGTTTGTCCTGCGGCCCTGCTCCTCACCTCAGGATGAAGGGTGATTGACAACCAACACTTCTTACACACGCCACCCTGAAAAGCTTCCCCTTTTGTTCCCTACAGGTTTTCCTTTGAAGAGTGAATCTACCAGGTGTGATCTTGATGAGAACCAAAGGTGAGAAATGGTGGCCCAATCAAGGCAACCAGATTTCTGCTTCAGAACCAGCTCTTTTTCATTTTCTTGAGACATGGTCTCATGTAGCCCAGGCTAGCCTCAAACTCACTATGTAGCTAGATCTGTCTTCAAACTTACAATCCTTCTGCCTCAGCCTCCTGTGGCATACACGACCTAGCTAGTTTCTACCTTGTGTGTGTGGTGTAGCATATATATGTGTTCATGTGGTTATGTGAGAATGTGTATGTAGGCCGGAAGCTGATGTTGGTCGTCTTTCCTCAATTGCTCTCCATGTCATTTATTTTTAGAAAATATTTTATTGTTATTTTAATTTTTTTGTGTGTATGTGAGAGTGTCACATGCATGCAGATGGCCTCAGAGGCCAGAGGTGTCAGATTTTCCTGGAGCTTGATTTTCAGGTGGTTATGAGCTGACCAATGTGGGAACTGGAAACTGAACTTGGGTCTTCTGCAAGAGCAATATATGTATTCTTCTTTTTAAAAATGTTTTATTTATTTTTATTTTATGTGGGTTGGTGTTTTGCCTGCATGCATATCTATCTATGTGAGGGTGTTGGATCCCCAGGAACTGGAGTTACAGACAGTTGTGAGCTGCCCTAGGGTGCTGGGAATCGAGGTTCTCTGGCTCCAGCCCTGCAGTATAAGCTCTTAACCATTGAGCAACCACCTTATTTTTTGAGACAAAGTCTCTCACTGAACACAGAACACATTGATTCAGTTGGGTTGGTTGGCCAGTGAGTTCCAGAGATCTGCCCATCTCTGCCTCCCTGGCTGTGCTTGCCTTTTACATGGGTCTGGGGTTCCAAACTCAGGTTCTGATGCTTGTGTGGCAGACACTTGACTGGCTGAGCCTCTCCTCTGGTTCTGTTTCCTCCTTCCACCAATATACTCCACTAGCTCCTCTTTGCTAGAGTGACTTGGGCAGTCAGTTGTCTACCTCTGCTGCTGGTGAGCATCCCCAGACCATGACTTCTCTAGTTGCCTACTTCCGCTGCTGGTTAGCATCCTCAGACCATGACTTCTCTAGTTGCCTGCCTCCCCTGCTGGTGAGCGTCCTCAGACCATGACTTCTCTAGGCCATTTCTCTTCATTCCTAGCAGGCCCATTCACAAGGGACTTGGCACTATGCTTCCTCCTGGGAGGATGCAGCTGACGACAAAGTCTGTGCCCCAGTGAGACAGAGTGGGGGAAGTTATATTGTATATTCTATTGTATATTCTCAAAGGAATCCCCCCCCCCCCCTTTGGTGCTTTGAGCTATAAAAGTACTCTCCTGGGTTCCAGTGATTAGGGAATTTCTGCCCGGCAATGGATAAATAAAAGCCTGGTTCCTTTAAAAAACAAAACAAAACAAAAACCTAAAAACGATTCTGGCAAGGGACTCACAGCTTTCCAGTTGCATGATACATGTCTGTACGTCCATCGGGAAGTTCTTCAGGTCCATGGGGCAGGCCAGAGTCAAGGTGATTCTGAGAAGAAAAGGGACTGGGCTGATGTGGGGACCACACTCAGGGAGTCTGTGTCCCCATGCTTTTGCCAGTTGAAATCATTGTTTTAGGGTGGGGACCGGAGACCTGAGGACCAGTGCTTAGAGAATAAGTGTGTGCACATTTCCGAGTTCCCAGGATGGCAGAGGAGGCTTGGTGATGGAAAGGTGGTGGCTTAAAGCCATCAGTCAGAGGGACTTCTGGATTTCTCTGAAACTTTCTTGGATGCTAGAGACCACTTTTTTTGGCAGGTTGCTGGGGTGCCAGGTGCTGCCCTATGCCAGTTCTTCCTTCAGGTTTTCCACTGAGTCCCCAGCCCCAGGTGCTCCTATGCTTCAGCAGTAAGTGCTGCACATGGCTCCTGGCTGCTTCCAGCCACAGACTGGGTCTGTCAAAAGTGAGTTCAGAGTCCCCCTACCCCCACTGCCGACTGTTCCCACACAGCTGATCACATCTGTGGGTTCAGGAAGGGACAGGTGGAGAGCAGTGGGCCAGTTATTTATTTTGGGGGTGTTCAACCCTTATAAAAGCTGCAGCCCCAGAGCCAGAGGGAGCCCTTCTGTGACATCCCAGGCTGGTAGCTGAGTCCTGGCGGAGCTGACTCTGGGATTGTCGGACATAAATCCCTGCTGTCCTGAGGTCAGCCATACTTCTTTGAGGTACCCAGTTAGAGATGTCTCCATAGAACATAGCCACTACCACTGCAGCTGCACATCTGGCCCTTTGTGAATGTCCCTTCCAGCTCACACCACAGCTGTGTGGATGTCCTCCAAGAACATTAAAAGAAAAAAAAAAGCAGGAGGGGGATGGGGAAGAAGAGGGAGAAGAAGGGATGCAGGGAAGGGGCGGGAGGAGTGAAGAGAAAATGAGCGAGACCCATTTCTGAAGAAAAGCTCCGAAGTGGGGCAGCTGTCAGACCGGGTTAATTTCCAGACGCTGAATGACCTTGGGACCATTGCTTTCTGCTGACCTGTCCTTCTGTCAGGTTGCACCGGGACTCTGCTTCCCAGAGACATGAAACTGTCCTGGCAGCAGAGACTTCCAGGCAGAGGTGACCCTCCCTTCAGCAACCCACCGGGGCCTTGGTGGCTGACTCTGAGACCCATGTCATTCTTCATCCACATGTGGCTGGTAGGGTGAAGTCAATCAACAGAGCTTCTGCTGCCCTTCAGTGGTGAAACTTCCACGTCCCTTCCCCACAGACTGTGGGGGTACTGAGCCCAGTCCCCTCTGAGGGTCTGGGTCAGCCCAGCCTCTGCCCTTTCCATCCTGCCCCATCCTGGATATTTAAGGCTCCTCTCTGAATAGGAGATGAGACTTCTCTCCCACCGAGAAACTGAAGATAGAAGGGATGGTCACTTAGCTCTCTGAAGCTCCTTTAAGTCAGAACACATCCATTCATTATCACATACTGATGTGCAGATGTTAAGCGGTGGCCCATGGCCATTCTGATTCTCCAGAAGTCCTGGGACCCAGAGGGCATGGGACCCACACTAGTACCCCATCAGAACTTACTTTCTGACAGGAACTATGAAAACTTGGGAAGGTTTCCTAAGTTTCCACATCTGTACTTTTCTGATGTATATAACGGGATCATCAAACCTAACTCATGAGTTATATAATGCTATAATACATAAGCAGAGCTATGCATGGTCTGTTCTCCAAGATGCCAGTGCTGCGAGTGTGAGCCCGTTTTTCCACTTGCATTGTCCATTGTCCCCGTGCCCTGGGGAAGGAGAGTAGGGACTAGAGGTATGTGCGTGTATGTGTGTGTATATGTATGTGTGTGTAGGGGACAGGGAGCCAGTGTCACAGGACACTCTGAAAGTTTAGCACCTAACTAATGTCTATAGGCTACAGGGACAGGGAGGGGCCCTGTTTCCCAAGGCTTAATACAAGGCAAGTGGGATTTAAGGCAGGGAGGCAGCAACCCTGGCTCATCCTTGTGGACTGTGCCATTTACCTGGTGGTCTCATTTACCGCCAAGTTGCTGTGTCTTGGCAAGCTTTGTTCTTCTAGACTTGCTACCGATCATGTCTGAGAAGTCTATTTTGCCTTTTTGTTGAAACACAGGGTGACTTAAACGCCACCTTCCCTCACAAGCCTTTGTCCCACCCTCCCTCCGTGCTTTTTGTTGGCTCCAGAACTCACCTGATGCTGTAGAGGACATTGCCATTCCGGGAGATTCTCAGCAATTTGTTGTCAGTGGTGATCTCATGGAAGTGGGCTCCCTTTTCGTTGGCAAAGAACAGGTCAGGCTTCCAGATGGAATCCAACATGGACGGGTCAAGGTCCAGGGAGTCGTCAGGGTACTCATTGTAGGCCAGACGGGGGTCATTCCACTGCTGCCTCAGGAAGATGTTGACCCTGTAGTCCTGCAGCCCCAAGACAGCAGTGGGGGTGGGGTTAGGCTCTGGGTGCCAACTCTCAGTGGACTTGGGTGCTTTTGGCTCATGGACTCCAAAACCTATCCTGGAAGAGGCTGAGTGTGACTGCCTCCTCTGGTTTGCCTGGGCACCAGGAGACCAACAATCACTCCTTTCTGTCCTCAGCTAAGTATACATAAGTCTGAACTTTAGAACAAATGTTTTATTTGGAAGGAATTTTAGCCAGGCATGGAGGCTCATGCCTGTAATTTCAGCATAGGAGGTTGAGGCAACAGTACTGCTGTGAATTTGAGGCCAACTTGGGTTACATAGGACTGCAGAATATGGCCCTGCCTTAAAACAACAAACAAACAAACAAAACAAAAACCAAAAAAAACTTTAAAAAATAAATTTCAACGACTAATGTAATAGGTCTGTTTTCTTTTTCTTTAAAAACAAAACAGTCCTTCCTTCCTTCCTTCCTTCCTTCCTTCCTTCCTTCCTTCCTTCCTTCCTTCCTTTCCTCTTTCTTGTGTGTGTGAAGCACACATGTGATGGTCAGAGGACAACTTGTGGAGAGTTAACCATCTCCTTCCACCATATGGGTCCAGGGGATTGGACTCAGGTCATTAGGCTTGATTGTGAGCACCTTTACCTGCTGAGTCATCTTCCCAGTTCCCTGTTTTTAGTTTCCTACTAACACATTCTTATATTTACTTTCTATTTTTTGGTTTTTGTTTTTTTTTGAGATAGGGCTTCCCTGTCTTGGCTGTCCTGGAACTCTCTCTATAAACCAGGCTGGCCTCGAACTCTAGAGATCCACTTGCCTCTGTCTCCCGAGTGCTGGGATTAAAGGTGTGTTTTGACACATCCAGTTTACTCCTCCACATTGTAAATAAATAAGCGTAAAAAGAGAAGTTCAAGGTCATTCACAGCTGTGGAGCTTGAGGTCATGCTGGGATACAGGAGACTCACGCGGCCGAAGCATGTCCAGCCGAAGCTTTCTTCAGCTGCTTTCACCGATTGTAGAGTTTAGTTTTGTTCACACTTGGAAAAGCTGCCAGGACACTGGGCAGATGTAGGTAAGGAATATTCTATTAAAAATATATTTCAGTAGGAAGTCTTTTAGGGGCTGGAGAGATGGCTCGGCGGTTAAGAGCACTGACTGCTCTTCTAGAGGACCCAGGTTCAACTCCCAATACCCACATGGCAGCTCACAACCACCTGTGACTTCAGCTTCAGGGTGATCTGACACCCTCTTCTGGATTGTACCAGCACTGCACACACCCACTCATAAACAAACATATAGAGACAAAATAAGTCTTAAAAAAAGGAAAGTATATAAATACATTTATATATAAATATAAATACATTTATAAAAAAAGGAAAGTGCTTTAATTTTGATGAAAAGGTACTGTAAACTTAGGGTCCATAAATGTAGTAGCACTGTAAATAGAATTTGGAGTGCATTTCTGTTTCCCAAGGCAGAAGGGCAGAGCGTCAGTGTTGAGCTACCCAAAGGGCATCACTCTCCCAAAGATTAATGACCCCAAATCTAACTTTTGGTGCCAACTTTCAAGAAATAACACACACACCCACCCACCCACCCACACCCACACCCATATCCATGTACATACCTCCACACCCATGCACCCAACTACTCACCCACACATACATCCACACCCATGCACACTCATGTGTGTGCACACACACACACACACCCACACCCCTACTTGTGTGCATACACATACCCACACACATGCACATCTCCCATACCCATGCACCCACCCACTCACCCATGCATACACCCACACCCATATTTGTGCTTGAGTGCACACACACACACACACACACACACACACACACACACACACACACTCGAGATAGCACTGTTTCTCCGAGGGTGCCGTTAAAGTGAGACCACACTGTCTTTTCTTTTGCAGGGTTGCTTCTGAGCCCTCATCAGTCTTGATCGGTCACTAGCGGGGATGAGTGAAAACAGACGCTCTTCCCACGCTCACTTCACCCCTGTCTACTGCCTCCTGTGTGCTCCATTCTGGTGGAAATATCGATAGCTTCATAAAACATTCCAAAGTGTTTTATAGGATTTTCCTATAATTTAATTGCAGCCTGTCCCTCAAGCCCCATAGAAGGTAACATTTGGTCTCATAATCTCAGGTCTTATGAGTCCCATGATGAGGACTAGGTCTGGATATTGTTTAAAAAGCCCAGTTCCAGGGGATCTGACACCCTCTTCTAGCCTCCATGGGTACTGCACATACAGAAATACATGAAGTGAAATACCTGTACGTATCAATAAAAATAAAGAAATAAAAATGAAAAAATTCCAGTTATATTCGTTTAATCTTTGTGTGTGTGTGTGTGTGTATGTGTGCACGTACACATGCACGTGTGTATGTCTGTGTCTCTCTGTGTATGTGTGTGTGCATGCATAAGCATATGAGTGAAGATGTGGCGGTCAGAGGACAACTTCCAGAGGCACATTCTTTCCTTCCACTACATAGGACTCTGTTCTCAAACTTGGGTTGTCAGGCTTAGTGGCAAGTACCTTTACCCACTGAGCCATCTTACCAACCCTGGATGTTGGCTTTTGTTTTTCTCGCATTGTTGGTGACATCTCTGAAGCTAGCCCCTCCTCTCCTCCTTTGGAGCTTACACAGAGAGTGTGTTAGGATGGGTTCTGAGAAAGTCACCTGGGAGTAAATGGACTATGAATGGTTGGGTAGAAAAAGCCTCCAGTCCCCAAATCCCAGTCATGCTTTTGAAGTATCTGCTAGTGACATGTCAAGACTGGGCATGTAGGTTCAAGGAAGAAAAGGAAGTGACATTTCTTAAAATGTTTTCCATACTGTCACACACATTTAATTCTCACAAAAACTCTGCAAACAAACACCTAGATTCTTACAACAAGGGGGGAGAAATGGGCTTGGAGAGGCTGAGGGATGTGTCCAAGAACAGGGTTTATGGATTGGGGAATCTAGGGCTGAGATCCTATTGACCCAACCCCTAGTGAACATTTGACTTGGATGGAGGAAGTTGGTTTTTGCTTTGGATGCTCTGGCCCTTGTTGCCTGGCAAATTCTGTGAACTCAACTTAAGTCCCACCTCCTTTAGGAGCTGGATGCACTAGGTACCCCCTGGCTTTCTTGCTGAGCTCCCAATAGAATGGAATCCTCAGAAACCCCCATCTGAGTGCCTCCTCCCTGAGAGTATCTCCTCCCAAGTGTGGTTGGCAGCAATTGGAAAGGATGATGCTAAACTTGTTTTCCCTGCAGCAGCTCTGTTCCCCCAATCGTCCTCTCCTACATTCATGTCTTACTTTTTTTCTTTTTGCAGAAGCAATGCAGGCAAACAAAGAGAATGGTGTATCATTTGAAAGAAGAAATAGGCCCCATAGGATCTCATTATGAAATGACGAATGAAAGTCAGATCCAGAGACTGGGACAGTTTCTGGTAGGGTCCCCAATGCCTGACTTCTCTGGCCCATGGCCTCCAGTTCCTGACAGCTTCTCTGGCTCCTGAGTTCTCCCCATGACCATTTGACTCCTCCTGGAATCTATCTCTTAGACAGGCTCCCATCATGGAGTTTCCCTCTTAGGGTTGGTAAACAGTTGGGAAGGAAGCTCAGAAGGAATCAAAATGAGTGGTTCAGTGGGTTGAAAGTCAAGTGCTGCTTTGGCTTCTCAGCCTTATACTTTGTTGGCTTGGTGTTTGACATATGTGGAGTACATGTGCAAGTTTAGAACCAAAGAGGCAACAATGGAATTCTCCCCAAAGTGGGGGACACTCAGAGGTATAGTCAGAGGTATCTTCAGCATCATCTCACCCCACTTTCAAAACTTGAGATTCCTTGACACTCTGATCTCTGGTAACAGGACAACTAGTTGCTTTGCTTATAAGACCAACAAAAGAGATTAACTCACCCATCCATCCATCATCCATCTGCCCATCCATCCATTCATCTATCCATCCATCCATCATTCATCCATCCACCTATTCACCCATCATCTATCCACCCATTTATCCATCCATCCATCCATCCATCCATCCATCCATCCATCCATCATCTATCCACCCATCCATTCATTCATCCATCCATACTTTAAACATGTCAGGGCTTCCTATTCGTCACTTATAGTTGGATTTCTCCCTCTTTCCTTCCTTATGGTGTCTAATTTAACATTCTAACATCTAATTAAAGCCTTTAAATTCAGAATTGGGGAGAAACAGGAAGCTTAAAATATTTAAACAGGAAAGTTCTCAGAGTTTGTGAGGGTGTGTTATTGAAAAGGAGATGTGGAAGACCAGAGGTCCACTCGCTGTTGTCAGAAGCAAGAGACATGGTCATAAGGGGTAGATGGAAGAAGCAAACTCATGCTCCTATTTTTCTTTTAATGTGCAGCCCAGGATGTCCTCAAAGTCTCCATCCTCCTGCTGCAGCCTCCTGAGTGCTGGATTATAAGTGTATGCCACTATACTTGAACCATGTACTTTTTAAAAAACAATGCTTTATTACTTTTTTGGAGGTGTGCGCATGTGTTGGTATATGTGTGCACACACTATGGCATGGGTGTTGAGGTCAGAAAACAGCTTGCTGGAGTTGGTTCTCTCCTGTTATGTAGGCTCTGGAGCTCTAACTCAGTTTGTGAGTCTTTCTGTCATCTGCCTTTATCAGCTGAGCCATCCATCTGCAGGCCCCTGTGCCCCTTTTGAAGTCTTAGCTTTCGGCTCTCAAGGAGAGTGTGGAGATTTCCTTTGCTAAACTCAAATGAACTCTTACCATGGATTGGGCTGCATTGGATACAGACAAGCAGAAGCAGAAGCAGAGGGAGAAGGTTTTGGTTTCTGCACTTGGTGAACTCAGATTATCCAGCACACAAGGCAAGCAGGGGTCACAAATATCCACTATAGGAAGCTCAGAGTGTCAGTGGTCTTAGGATATGCTAACAAACTGTTATCACATGCAGCCCCGAAACCATAGGAGCTTGTTTCCAGCAAGGTTAGATGAGAAGGTGGCACCTGAGATGTCTGTTTCAGTTTGTCTTTCCGCCCAAAGCTAGGGTCTCAGAGCAGCTCTTGCACTGAGAGAAGGACAGCAGCTGCTTATGGTGTCTGCTTAGCCGGGAAAGGAGCCAACAGCGCGTGAGGACAGAGGTGCTGTGTGAACGCTTAGAGCAGCCGTGAGGAATGGGGTCACAGCTTCAGGGTGTTTAAGATTAGAATGAGGAGAGTCAGGAGCAGAAGGACTCTCATGTAGTAAAAAACCAGCACAGACAGAGAGCTGTGTAGGCAAGAGCATTGACGCTTACTCAACCTAGCATAACAAAGGCTTCCCTTTCTGAGCACCTACTGTGAGCCAGGCGTTGTGTCTAATCATGCCATGCAACTTGGCCTTTTCTTTTCTGTCTTTTAAATCTTGAGAATAATTCCGTGGCATAAGTATTTTTCAGTCTGATTTAAAAAGTGTGCATGTATTTGTTTTTGTGTTTATGGGTGCATATGTGTGGTCATTTGGATAACAAACATCCCCCACAGGCTCATGTATTTGAACTCCTGGCCCCAGCTAGGGGTGCCATCTGGGAAGGTTATGGAACCATTAGGAGGTGGGGCCTTGCTGGAGGAAGTATGTCACTGGGCTTTGAGGGTTTATAGCCTGACTTCACTCCCTGTTTTCCATGATGTGTGTGGATCTAATATTGCCAGCCAGCTTCCTGACCTTGCCACCATGCCTTCCACACTGTGATGGACTCCATACCTCTGGAATTGTGAGCCAAGATAACATTTTCTCCCTTCTGTTGCTCTTGTCAGGTTATTTTATGACAGAAAAGAAACTAACACAGTGTGTGTTAAATGCAACTGTGTGTGCAAGCCAGAGGACAACTGCCATGGGCTGTGGAATATTAGTTGAAGATGTTACCTTTGTTTATGCTGTGGAACATTGCATTGTTTATTGAGGCAAAGATGTGTTGTATTCTTTTATGTTGCATTTGTTTAACTCTGTGAAGCTGTGTTACTTTACCTGTCTAAAACACCTGATTGGTCTAATAAAAGGCTGAATGGCCAATAGCAGGGCAGGAGAGAGAAATAGGCAGGGCTGGCAGGCAGAGAGAATGAATAGGAGGAGAAATCTAGGGAAGAAAGGGAGGAACAAGAAAAGAAGAAGAAGGAGAGAAGGATGTCGGGGCCAGCTACCAAGCCACACAGCCAGTCATGGAGTAAGAAGGAAAGATAGATCTATAGAATAAAGAAAGGTAAAAAGCTCAGAGGCAAACTGTAGTTAAAGAGAAATGGGATAATTTAAGTTAGAAAAGCTGGCTAGAAACAAGCCAACCTAAGGCCAGGCATTCATAAGTAAGAATAAGTCTCTGTGTATTTATTTGGTAGCTGGGTGGTGGATCCCCAAAGAGTAAACAAAACAAAACAAAACAAAAATATTAAAAAAACCCTCAACAACAACCATGGTGGTCCTCATGTGTCAGCCTCTTTTTGTTCTCTCTCTCTCTCTCTCTCTCTCTCTCTCTCTGTGTGTGTGTGTGTGTGTGTGTGTGTGTGTGTGTCTGTCTCTCTCTCTGTCTCTCTCTCCTCTCTTCTCCTATGTCCCCCTGTCTCTCTTTCTTCTACTCTTTGAGACAGGATCTCTCACTGGTTTGGCAGACCAGTGAGTCCTAGAAATTCGCCTGTCTCTGTCTCTGGCTTCTAAACTGTGTTCTGGGGACCATACTCAGGTCCATGCTTGTAATGCAAATGCTCTACCAACTGAGCCATCTTCTCAGCCCTCAATCTGATTTCAAAGGCAAAGAAGACTCAAGAAGGTAAGTATGCTCAAATCACATGGTTGATAAAAAAGAGCTGAGGGGGTGGAAGTGGCTGGAGTCTGATGATATAAAAGTCACACTCTTATTAAACAAGAGAAAGAAGCACGAGGTATATGAAGTAGGACGTCCACTGTCCCTGTTTCTAGATGATACGATTCTATACATAAAAAACCCAAAGACTCCAACAAAGGTTATTGGAAGTGATACAACATACCAGGGTACAAAACCAACATATAATCAGTAGCTTCTCTATGTACTAGTAATAAATTTGCTGAGGAAAAAAAAATTAGGACAGCATTGTATTCACAGTAGCCACTAAACAAAAGCCAGGAGTTGGGGCAGTAGCTCAGCAGATTGTTTGCCTAGCATGCATGAAGCTCTGGGTTCCGTTTTCAGCACCTTATAAACCAGGTGTGGTGGGGCACACCTGCAACTTCAGCACCATGGAGATGGAGGCAGGAGGATTAGGAGTTCGGGATTGGGGTTGGAGAGATGGCTCAGCATTTCAGAACACTGCTGCTCATGTTGAGATTCCTAGAACCTGCATGGTGGGTAGTAACCAGCTGTATCTCCAGTTACAGGGGCTCTGATGCCCTCTTTGGACCTCCTAGGGCCCTGCATGCATGTGATCCCTTGACATATCTCAGGAAAACACTCACACACATACAATAAATTAATTAAAAATCCAAAGAATTTCAAGGCCATCTTTTACTATATAGAGAGTTTGAAGACAGTCTGGGTTACATGAGACCCTGTCTCAAATATAACACCTGCTTCCACTGCAGTTCCAGGAATAAACTTAACTAAGGATGTGAAAGAACTCTTAAGTGAAAATTACACAACTTAAAACAAAACAAACTAATCGGTTGGAGGATACTGAAAGGTGGAAGGGCTGTCCATGTTCACAGATCAAAAGGACCTTTTGTTAAAAGACTCCTACCACACAAAACATTCACAGAGGCAATGTAACCTTCATTGGAACAACAGAGACATGCTTCACAGAACTAAAAAAAAAAAAATCCTAAGATTTATACGGAAGCACAAAGGCCCAAACAATTTCGAGTGGAAAGGATAAAGCTGGAGAGTCATGGTAGCTGGTTTCAAGACACCCTGCTGAGGAATAGTTAAAAATGGTACTATACTGGCGCAAGAACAGATGCTTAGATTGGTGAGGTAGAACACAGTGCCAGAAATAAGCTCAGCATCTTCAGCCAACTGCTTTTGAAGGTGCCAAAAATAGACACTGGAGAAAAGACAGCTTCATTGACAAACAGTGCTGGGAAAAGCAGGACATCCAGATGCAGAAGACTGAAATCTCATTGTCTCTCTCTCACCCTGCTCAAAAAAATTAGATCAAAACACATAAGAGTCCTCAATGTAAACCCTGAAACTTTGAAAGTACTCGAGAAAAGCATTGGGGAGCTCTGTTGAGATGGTGGCATGGGCTGTGGTTTCTTGGACAACTCTGAAAGCTTAGGAAGCAAAAGCAAGAACTGACAAACTGTTATTAAATGGAAAGGGCTTCTGCACCACAAAGAACACTGCCAACAGAGTGAAGAGACAGTCATGGTCTGGGAAGCACTGTTAACCGCTGAGCGACCTCTTGAGTACCTGGAGATCTCTAAAACTGATTGCCACTAACCGGGCTCTGGTGGTGCATACCTTGAATCCCAGCACTCGGGAGGCAGAGGCAGGTGGATCTCTGTGAGTTTGAGGCCATCCTGGTCTACAGAGCGAGTTCCAGGACAGGCTCCAAAGCTACACAGAAAAACCCTGTCTCGAAAAACCAAAAAAAAAAAAATCATCACTATCGTTTGCACACATGTGTTACTGCTAGAAAGAGCTGTGGAGACTTCAGTCTCAACTACATATTACACATGGACATGGTCCAAGGAAGCTAGCAGATTTCCCAGAATGCCAAGCAATTCCATGACTAAGGCAGGGCTTACATGATGTGATGGTTAGTGTTAATTGTCATCTGGACGGAATCTAGAATCATGTGAGAGAGGGGCCTCTGGACATGGCTGTGGGGTATCATCTTGATTGTGTTATTTGGGTTGGGAAGGCCTGCCCACCATGGGTGGCACCATTCTCTGGAGAGAGCATCCTGGACTGTATAAGTGGAGAAAAAGAATAGAGCACTGCTATTGGCTTCTTCTTCTGCCGAAATGATTTTTTTTATGTGTATGTGTATGGGCCATGTATCTGTATATGCACCATGTGTGTGTAGTGCCCATGGAGGCCAGGAGAGGGCACCAGATCCCCTGGAACTGGGGTTACAGGTGGTTGTGAGCTGCCATGCGGGTGCTGAGAGCTGAGCCCGGGTCCTAGGCAGGCCCAATAAGTTCTCTTAACCATGGAGCCATCTCTGCAGCCCCTTTCTGCTTCTTGACTGTGGCTGTATTGTGTCTAGGTGCTTCAAGCTCTTATTGCCTTGGTTTCCCCACTATAGCAGACTTGAAGTGTGAGCCATGAGAAAGTAACCAGGTGACTCACACCTCACTTCTTTTCCTTCTTTGTGTTGTGTGGCTTCGGAAGTTGTCTCACTTGGTTCCAATCAGGGCAAAGCTGGGATTTGAACCCAGGAAACTAGTGCCTTCCAAGCCTTTAACCAGGTTCTCTCTGAGTTCATGAACCTTCAGTGCCATCTGGTATGGCAGAAAAGTGACACAGAAGGCAAATGACAGGAAACTTCCTGTCCCCGTTCTCCCAAAGCTCAGTTTCTGATCTGGCTGAAGAAGCTGGCCCACTGTGTGCCTTCCTCAGGTCCAGAGCTGGTGGGGCCCCATCTTTTCCTGATGCCCCCCTTCTTGCTTGTTTCCATTCAAGAGTGTTAGAGGCACATCTCACTGTGGTCCCTTGTGCTGTCCCCTCCAGATGCCCTGTCTGAACCTCAGTCTCCTCTAGGACACCACACTGCCGGGCGCTTTCCCAGCTGGATGTCACACACTCAGAGTTATCTTTGCTGTCAAGAGCCAAAAGGGTTTGGATAAGGAACTAAGGATCCTTGCTTGTCTTTGTGGCATCAAGAAATCCCAGTATGACTTCAAAAATCGTATATAAATACTGACAGCATCTACTTTGATTGGATGTTGAATATTTGTTAGAACTTTAGATGAATTGTGTCTCTAAACTTTTTATCATCCAGGCACATGGGCCCCATGATACCCACTTCACAGGGAGGAATCAGATTCACTGGATTAAAGCAGAGGTCAAGCCCTTATCTATTTTTAAAAAATATTTGTGCGTGTGTGTCTACATGTGTGTAAGCATATGTGTGGCACAGAACACATGTGGATGCCAGAGAACAACTTGGGAGCTGGTTCTCTCCTTCTACCACGTGAGTTCAGGAGGAAGACCTCAGGCTGGGCTGCAGGTGCCTTGAGCCATCTCACCGTCCTGAGGTCAGGTTCTTACCTGACGCCACACAGTTGCTAAGCACTAGGCTGTATATATGGAGCTCAAGACTTCTGGCTTTCGGTTCCACACTATTTTGATAAATGTATAATGTACTTTGATTTCTTTTTTTTGTAAAAGTAAAACTGCCAGGCATGGTGGCACACACTTTTAAACTCAGCATTTGGGCTACATGGTAAGACTTTTGTCTCAAAAACATTTTTTAATTTTTTTTTGAAACAAGGTTTCTCTTTGTAGTCCCGGCTATTCCTAGAACTTACCCTGTAGACCAGGCTGGCCTCCCACTTACAGAGATCCACCTGCCTTTGCCTCCCGAGTGCTGGAATTAAAGCTGTGCACCACCACTGGCTGGCTCCAAAACATTTTTTCAAACCAAAAAGTTCCATCTACTTTATCTTAAATCTATTTTCAATATTGATTATTATATTAAAAGCATTTAAAAGTGTTTTAAAATTAAATATTTGATATTTAAATATTAAATATTCTGTTCAATATTTTAAAATGTTACTCAATATGAAATGGATGTTAATTTTTTTTTTAAATTCTCTGTCAGACATGGGGGAGGGAGTAGAGTAGGCAGGGTCTATCAGGACTGAGCTATGCCATATGCTGGGTCACAGTGTCTATAGTCAATGTCAGGAGGACTCTGGTTTGGGAGATTGACAATATGGGTTGACGATATGGGACTCATAACTGGCTGTTGAAGGGTTGTTACCCTTGAAAGACAGCCCACGATGGTGAGATGGGCCACTGATGCTCTTGGAAAGGAAATCACAAAGAAGGCTGAATGGAGGTGGGGGGGTTGCTCAGTCGTTAGGGTACTCGTGTCACAAGCATGAAGACTTGAATTCGGATCCCCAGCATCCGTGTAAAAGCCAGGTACTGCAGTATGCATCTACACCAGTATACCGTAAGACTGGCAGGGAGGAGACAGAAAGATTCTGGGGACTCACTGGTCAGCAAGGCTAATTCTAGTGGACCATGTCTCAAAACAAGAAAAAGAAAAGGAAATAAATAAATAAATAAATAAATAAACAAAGAAAGAAAGAAAGAAAGAAAGAAAGAAAAATAGTGGAGTGGAGTAGAGGATGATTCTTGGTGTCTGGTCACCTGTGTTGACCTCTGGACTTCACAGGCACTCATATCAGTGAGCACCCGTGTGGGTGCCATTGCCCATTCCCCAAAGGCAGAATAGAAGTACCCAGAATTCTTCTCTTCCATGAAGAAGGACCAAGACATATTTGTTTTTGCAAGGAGGAACCATGGAATTAAGCAGGGGAGAGATTAGAGTCTTGAGAGCTAAGGAAACTCAGGTTGACAGTCTAGAGAGGCAACAATGCCCTGATTCATGACCTTGGCTTCCCAGCCAGGATTAACTTGGAGCCAGGAGGAAGCCAGGGTGTCGGGCAATGGTCAGCAGATCCCTAGAAGCAGCTCCTAGCCACAGGGAAGTCCCACAGTCCTCAGCTTTGAGGCTGGTTTATGGAACTACTGGAGTCCCATGGAGTACAGCCTAGGGGAGGAGCTAGCTCCTATAGTGTCTGCCTCACTCCCTTGGGCTTGAGCTGCTATGCTTCAGCATCATCTTGAAAATGGAGCCACTACTTCAGTGTGCCCTCCATCTCAACAGCACCTCTCCATTCCCAAGGCTCCACCAGCATCCTGCCATGCTCACACAGATGATGCCCTCAAGGCCCAAGAGGATAATTGTGACCCTGGAATCCAAGCTTATATGGTGCCGTGTTTTCCAACAGACAGGTGGTCCAGTCCAGCACTAACACCAACCCAAGACTGTGAAACCTGTGTATCCAAGGTTTGAGGTCTGACTCAGCTAGCTGCTCCTACCCGCAACAGAGCTCCACAGCATTGCCCCCAGTCATGAGGAACACAGGCCCCTGAAGAACTCACTAATCTCAGCTATTTGTGTTGTTTTGGGACAAAATAATGTAGCTCAGGCTTGACTCCAACTGGCTGTGTAGCTGAGAATAACCATGGACTTCTGGTCTTCTGCCCCACCCCTAAGCGCTGGGGTACCACCATATCTGGTTTATGTGGTGCTGGAGATGGTAGCCAGAGCTTGAGACACTTCATCAACTGAGCTCCAGTTGAGTTACTCTTGAGGGACTCATATTAGTGAGGTGACCCAGAACCGAAGCCTATACACCCTAGACAGCCGAAGCCCAGTACCTTCTGTGGGACAAAGTCTCTACACAAGCTTTTCCACAGAGCTGGAAGATACGGCTGTCCCACAAGATGCTCCGAAATTGATGAAGAGACTGAAGAAACAGCCTGCGCAAGGAATCAGGGCAGTTCTTGAGGAATGCCACCAAACACAATGAGGCTCTAGTTACTGCCGCAAAAGAAAAGGAAATCAATGAAATGCCTGAAAAAGGGATGCAAAATAATGACCTCGGGGAAATGTGGTGATGTGAGGAAGAACGCACGTAGGTAATGTGACCAACTCAGGAAAACAACTTTGTATCTGGGAGATGGTACAAGAAACCCGCAGAGAAAAAGGGGTCATGAAGAAAGAACTCGATGCAACCTTTGCTTTGAAAGATTCCATCAATAAGATGAAGATGTGACTGAATCAGCAGCAGACCCAATGTACCAGAATTAAGAAAAGAGAAAAAGAGGAATGTCAGGACTTATGGGACAGAGTTAATGAACAGAATGTGGGGATTCTGGAAAGAGGAGAGACACAGGAAGGCTGTCTAGTAGAACACCAGCTCAAGCTCACCAGATCTTGGGAGAGATGAGGACTTCCAGAGCCACGAAGCTCAGAAGTCTCTAAGTAGCAGGCTGGGGACATGACTCTGAAGTTAAGAGGGCACACTGCCCTCCCAGAGGACCGGAGTTTGGTTCCCAGCACCCTCATCAGGTACCATACTTGCAGGCATGTGCACAGACCCACACAAAGACAGGCATGCAGGCATGTAATTAAAGTAATAAAATGCACATATTTTTGGGGGGCGGAGAGATGGCTTGGAGGTGAGAGCACTGGCTACTCTGCTGGAGGACCAGGGCTTGATCCCCAGCACCACAATGGCAGCTCCCAACCTATAGGACTCCAGTTACAGGGGATTTGACAATGTCTTTTCACCTGTAGGAGAATCAGGCATTCATGTGGTGTGCATGCAAGCAAAACACCAGTGCACAGTTGATAAAGTGAAAAAGAAAAGCTTTCATACTCTCCAAATATGAGATGGTCCCGTGAATAAGGGTACTTGCGCCAAGCCTGACAACTTGAATTTGATTCCAGGACCCACCCAGTGGAAGGAAAAGATTGACTTCTTCGCAAGTTTTCCGATGACCACCAAGGAATGCTGCGGTGCTCTCTGCCTCTCACAAACAAACAACAAACAAAATAAAAGGCTCCAAATAGACACAACTTCCAAAATCACTTTCGGGCTACTATAGCAAAGACTGACATGTCAGACAAAGCTGGATGTGGTGGCGCACGCCTTTAACCCCAGCACTCAGGAGGCAGAGGTAGGTGGATCTCTGTGAGTGTAAGACCAACCTGGTCTACATACATATCTTACAACTTTATTGCCGACCTGGTAGGGCTCTGTCTCAAAAAAGTCAGATAAAACAGTAGGAAAGAAGCATCAAGTACCATAGAAGGAAATCCCCATTAGACTAAGCATAGATTTTGATGATACGTTCAGAGTAGAAAAGAAGGCCACTCTCTGAGAGTCAGGCTAATAACTGAGATGCATATGAACAGATTTGGTGAGGCCTAGCCTCAGCCATAGCCACCTGTGGGTACCTCTCAATGTTTGTATACAGGAATTTGTTTTCTTGAGACAGGGTCTCCTCCAGGCTGGCCTCAAACTCACTACGTAGCTGAGGATGACCTTGAATTATTGATCTTCCTGCCTCCACCTCCAGAGTGCTGGCTGAGCACACAATGTGTCTGAGTTTATGTGGTGCAGGGAATTAATTCAAGGTTTCACGTATGCCAGGCAAGCCCTCTACAAACTGAGCTACACTCCCAGCCCCTTAGGAACATGTTTTAATTTAATAAGTAGAACCCAGATGCATCTCATTTACAGGATGATTTTGTAGATATGTTGGGATAATTCTGTAGTACAAGAAAAGGAAGGTCGTGGAGCAGGGATTTAGCAGTTAATGATGCTGCATCACCTGAGGGTCAGGGTCTCCGTGTTCCAGTGGAAACTGACTTACATATGTTTGCAATGAATATATGTGTGTACACGGCACACATGTGCTTGCTTGTACATATATACCTGTGAACCCACATGAGGAGGCATGAGGTTGGCATCTAGTATCTTTCTTGGTTGCTCTCTACCTTATTTTTTGAGCCAGTGTCTCTCCTGGGATCAAGAGCTTCCCAACTATCTGGTCAACAACTCCCAGGGATCCTCCTATGTCCACCTACACAGCACTGGGATTATAGGTGAGTTATGCCCATCTTTTTATGTGGATGCTGGGATTGGAACTCAAGCCAGCATGCTTGCACAGCCAGCATCTTATCTACTTTATTTTAAAATTTATTTATTTTCATGTGTATATGCATGTGCTTGCATGAGTTCATGTGCATCACGTGTGAGCCTGGTGTCCATAGAGGCCAGAAATAGGTATAGGATTCCCTGGAAGTGGAGTTGCAGGCAGTTGTGAGCCACCATGTGGGTGTTCAGAACTTAACCCGGGTCCTCTGGAAGAGCAGCCAGTGCTTTTAACCACTGAGCCATCCCTCCTTCTTGTCACTGGAAAAGGGATACTGGGTGGGCAGGAAACATGCACTTTAGAACTGTTTTTTGGGTATCCTACTGTGTGGGCAGTGGTGGCAAGGGAGTCCCTTTGTGAGCATGTGAACAAGGCCCGTTGCCTTTGTGAGCACACAAGCAAGCTGCATTGTAAACAGGAATAGCTTAGCAGTCTGGTCTCTCCACTCCAGTTTCTTATATGGCTGAGTCAACTCTCCCTCTCTGATGGAGAGCTATGCTCTGGGCTGTCCCAGACTCCTGGCTACCGTACCCTCTTCCATGGTAGACTGAGGGCAGTTATGAGAAAATGCTTCCAAGATTGCCCAAAGCCTCATTTTCTGCCTGTTGCAGAATCAAATGGCCTCTCCCTTCTCTTCGTTATCAGTGGAGTACTGAGTGCCTCTATACATACAAAGGATGCACCATGTTTCGAAAATATTGGAAAGATGTCAATTGTTTCCATGTGAATTCCCATGAACTCAATGCCATCCTAGTTAGAGCTGGAAGAGATTTTTATAGGCTTCAAAATGTTGATTGAAGTCCCCTGGGATGAAGTCCCCTGTGGACTCCATGAAAGCATGCTGTGTGAGTGTTGAATGATATCACAGGGAAACCCAATAATTTATACAATCAATGCGCAGCAATAACTTCACACACACACACACATACACACACACACACACACACACACACACACACACACACACACACACACACACCAGAATAATACAGAGCAAAGCACTGCACTTGGGTCCTGGAGCTCAAACGGGGGCTTTGGGTACTGTGAGGGAAGAAAGTGCTGTATCAGTGATGTGCTGTAGTGAGTCTTGCAGAAGGTGCTGGAACACGGAGACAAGGTATATGAGCAGGTGACCTTATACCTTCAACTGAGAAATGTTATCGAGCGACTCCAGGAAACTGAGCACTTGGAATTATATATGCGGGCAGATTTGGACTGTAGTTTCTGTGTTGATACAGTGGTCCCAGATACTTCACACTTCTATGTGGCCTGGGGATATTTTTTTTCCTGGCATCGACACTGACTGAAGTTCTCAAGTTCATTGATTAAAAGAGTTCTCTTCTCACAGAACTGAGTGACAGCCCCACCAAGGACTCCATGAATGTCAAGGCCCATATCCACCTGATGCTAGAGGGACTTAGAGGGTTACAAGGCCTGCAGAATTTCCCAGAGCCAGCGCCCCACTGACTGCTTCTCCCATCCTCCAATGGAAGAGCTGGAATGCCCTGGAATCACATAGCCCTTCTTCTTCCTCCAACTCTCCCTGATTGACGAAGTGCCCTAGAGACCAAGGTCACTGGAGGACCCATCCACTCTATAGAACCTCTCAGACACTCTAGAGGTCTTGCCTCCAACCTACATTGCCCACCTGACTTTATACTTTGCCCTCTTTTGTCACCTTGTGAACCCTCATCCCCCTACTCACACTTTAAATCCTTTTACTAGATATTTGTATCTGTATCCTTTGCATTATTGTAAAGAATGGACTGATAAAAAGTACAGTGTATATAGAAGTAAAAATGGCTAGTTGGGTCAAGAAGACCTTGTAAGAGGACTCCGCCAGACACAACTACAGGGTTTTCAGTGATCTCAGATGTATTATTGGTAGGGACAGGACAGGAGAAGGAAATGGATGAAGATTTGTGGCTAGGAATTGTAAGAGATAGAATTCAATTTCTGAGAAGGACAGTATTTCAAACTAGTGGAAAGAGACTTTGCTGGATGTGGTGGTGCACATCCTTAATCCCAGCACTGGGGAAGGCACAGGCAGGGGGATCTCTGTGAGTTCAAAGACAGGCTGGTCTACATAGTGAGTTCCAGTCCAGTCATGGCTGCATAGTAAGACTCTATGTCAAACCTAAATCCAAACCAAACAAAACCAAACAGTGACTACTTTAAAAATGGTGCTAGGAGAAAAAAAATGGTGTTGGAACAAGTTATGGTGGCCTATGCCTGTAGTCCTAGCACTTTTGAGATGGAGGCAGGGGGATTAGGAGCGTAAGGTCATCCAAGCTATACAAAAGAATGAGAGGGCAGCCTAGGATACGTGGAACCCATCTCAAAAACAAAACAAAACAAAACAAAACAAAAACCTACAAAACAAAACAAGCACCAAATATGCTGAAGTACTTGCTACTCACCAGAGAAAGAGTTAAGCAATCAAGACATAAATACTTCACAGGAAAATAAAGTGGATTAAAGAGTTACAGATGAAAAAAGAAAACGAAAAATAAATCTAAGTCACTTGATGCTGCACCAGTGTGAGGGCCTGATTTTGAATCCTCAGCACTCCCATAAGAAGCCACACATGGCCATGCGTTCCTGTAACCCCAGCACTGCTGCGGGCGGAACAGGAGTGTCCCTGGAGTTTACCAGCCAGCCTTGTTGAAAAATGGTGAGCTCCAGGTTCAGTGAGAGACCTTGTCTCAAAAGAATAAGGCAGAGGGTATTAAAGGAGGATGTCCAATGTCTTCCTCTGATCTCTGGGTATGTATGCGTGAGCACACACATCTCACACACACACACACACACACACACACACACACATGCACACACCTGTATATTATTCAAAACGCCCAATCAATATACACAACGCGGCTCACATTTGCAAAGAATTGAGAGTGCAAATTAAAAGTGACAGTGAAGTAGCATTTTGAAAATCATATTTGGTGATGATAAAAAGCTTGATAATATCCTGGTTGAAGGATGAAGAGAAATGATCACCGCCGTGGGTGAGACAGGTGATGGAGGCTTCTCTAGAAGAAGGATGGGCAATAATATTTCTCAAAATACTTTCAGAAAGTGCACCCCAGGGCTGGAGAAATGGCCCAGTGGAGAAGGTGCTTGCTGCCTAAGGACAGGGTCTTAAGTTTAGCCTCCCAGCACCCACAAAAAAAGCCAGGTGGGGCAACATGCATCTGCAACCTCAGTGCTGGGGGGGGCGGAGACAGGAGGATTCCTGGGGTTTGTTGGCCTGCCAGTCTAGCAGAATTGGTGAACTCCAGGGCCAGTGGGAGACTGTCCGAGAAGAAGAAGGCAGGGGCTGGAAAGACAGCTCATCAAGCCTGCATAAACCTGATGACCAGTGTTCAATTCCTGGAACCCAGGAAGAGGTGGAAGGAGAGAATCCACTCTTGAAAAACGTCCTTTGACTGTTACGTGCACAACGCGGTGTGAATGCTCTGTCTGTCTGTCTCTCTCTCTCTCTCTCACACACACACTCACTCACACATTCACTAAATAAATAATGTAATGAAGTTTCCTAAAAGGGAATGAGAGACATTGGGCCCCTCCCTTTTATTCCTTCCCTCTCATCCTCCCTCTGCAAAGGGAAGAAGGCCTGAGAGGATGCCATAGAAGATAGCTCTGTCTACAATCCAGGAAGCCTGTCTCACTGGTAACCAACCCTGGTAGCACCTTGACCTTGGATTCTAGTCTCCAGAATTGAGACAAAGTCAATTGCCAATGTTTGGGCAGCCTACTTGGTGATGTTTTGCTGAGGAATACAACCGTTCTCAGCCTTGCAATACATCACATCTCCCTGGCTACAGGTGTTGATATGGAAACAGAGTGCTGAACTGGTACCTGAGGACTGGAGCCCTGGAGAGCCCTCTGCTTCCCAGCAGCCTCTGGGTGAGGGAGAAATGAACCTTTGTGGTTGGGAGACACATTTGTTGGCATTCTCAGCCTATGGAAGTGTAGCCTACAAGAAGTCAAACAGAACCAGAGCCCTAGAGCTCAAAGTCACACTCAGCACACACAGGGCTGTAAATGGGGGGAGGAAAGAACACAGGGATGAAGCCAGGACAATAAGCAAACATAAGTAGAAATGTATCTCCTTGAGCTTCTGTGTTGGAGTCCTTGGCTCATAGCTCAGTGGTTAATGATGCCTTGTACTTCTGAGGCAGTCAGAGAAGGCTCACCCGTCTAGCGCTCAGTGTGAGCCTGTGCCCCACTGGTAGAGACCGGTGCTCAGCGGGAGCTGCCGTCCACAGGTGTTTCACTGTGGCAGAGTAGCCTAGTTTCCTTTCTGTGCTGTGAGAAAACATTCAGACCATATCAGCTTAGAGGAGGAAAGGGTTTATTTCACCTTAGACTGCCAGGTCACAGCTCACATTGAGGGAAATCCGGACAGGGACTCAAGGCAGGAACTTGAAACAGAAACCCATGGAACATGCTGCTAACTCTTGACAAAGCTAACTGCATCTCTTCATGTATACATATGAGCCCAGTGCACACATACTCACAGCCATGTTCCTCATGGGCACGTCTCTTTGATGCTACTTGTCTGTTTTCAAAATGGTACACACATGCACGCAAGCATGTGTGCTAATCTGCATGGCCCCATAATCCCACAGCCCACACATGTACACAAATACTGCACAAGAACATAGGTGTTGCACTACACACATGCAGCCTCATAGGCACATGTTTATGGGAAAGCCAGTTGCTTCCTGCTGGCTTCTAGATCAGTGCTTCTCAAATTTCCTAAGGCTGTGACTCTTTAATACAGTTCCTCATGTTGTGGTGACCTCTAACTATTTTTTTGTTTTGTTGCTGCTTCATAACTGTAATTTTGCTACTGTTAAGAACTGTAATATAAGTATCCAATACACAGGACACGTATGTGACTCTACAGGGGTTGCAACCTACAGGTTGAGAACCACTGGTTTAGACATTTCTCTTGTGGGCAGAGTTGTTGTAGAAGAGGTCCTCCTTCACCCTCTCATTTTTTTTTCCTCCTGCTCCTGCCTCTGAGACTGCTCTGAGAAGGTTGGTGAGGGCTAACCTTGTCGGGATGAATAGAGACCATTGTGGTCTTTCTAACCTCTCTGCTTTTAGGTCTGTTAGCCTGGTGAACAAAGCTAGCAACTCTCCCCCCCCCAACCAGAGAAGAAGAGAGAGAAGGAGGGAGGGAAGGGGAGCTTGGACTGGGCTCTCTAGTTGTTTCCAGGGCTACAACAGTCTCTCGCTGTTTTGCAGAATCATCAGAGCCTGCAAAGGTTCTGACACAGTGACTTCCTCTGGACTGCTCTAAACCCTTGGTGCCCAGGCAGTTCTTCATGTGGAGCCATGGGGATCTGTGGTCAAGAGCCCCCCCCATTCATTCCCTGGCACCCAGTGAGCTCTCTCTCGGCTCGGATGCCTTTAATGAAATGAGACAAGCAAGTCTGGATGATTCCAAATATTTAGGAGAACATGAGCTTTGAGGTGAGAGAGATGAGTTCAAATTCTACCCTGGCTACTTACTAGCTGTGTGTCTTTAGGTAAACACCGTGAGATTTCTGACCCTGAGTTGCTGCTCTTATTACTGGGAGTGACCTTGCCTACTGTAGGGTTGCTGGGAGTCTAAATGAGATAATAGAAGCAGGATGCTCTGCTCACAGTGTGGCACACAGCAGCATCTGGAGGACTCTCGTGAACAAGCAGCCATTTTTGCTGCTAATGCGAACTCAGGCTGACTCTGCAAACAAACCCTAAAAGACTGGGAAGGACACAAGCATGGGGGACATTTGTTTGGTAAGATCTAAGGCAGCAGTGCTCAACTTGTGGGTAGAGACCCCTTTGGAGTCATATCTGATGTCCCGTGTATCAGACAACAGTAGCAAAATTACAGTTATGGAGTAGTGCCAAAATAATCTTATGCTTGGGGGTCATCGCAACATGAGGAACTGTATTAAAGAGCCACAGCTTTAGGAAGGTTGAGAACCACTGTTTAAGGGAAGAAGAAAGTCCAGGAAGGGAAGCTTTGGCTACCGCACAGAAATCCGCCTGGGTTTCTGGAACACTGTTTTGTGCCGTGTGACCTTGCCTAAGTAGTGTCAAACTCACAGAGATCTGCCTGCCCCTGCCTCCCAAGTGCTGGGACTAAAGGTGTGCACCACCATGGTGGGCAAGTTCTACAATTTTTCTCTAGGTCTGAGATTTTAGATTTCTTTCTAAGTCATATGCAAAGTAAATTAAACATACATATAAACATATATATATATATAGTTATAATGAAAGGAAGATAATGAAAACATATCATAGTATTGTAGAGTGTGCGGGCTGGAGAGGGGCTGCCTCTTTCCTGCTTGACAGACAGGCAGCAAAGCCTGTGCCCTGTGGGTCATCCCAAGGGAAATGTATTATCAGTCCTTCATTCTGCTCTGAACATTTCTTTGGACTCCTGCTGTAGGCTGTCCTCAGGGTCATTGCCTGCTGTTTTCCCCTTAGGTACCCTGAGCTTGGTGTGTATGGTCGGGTTCCCTCTTTCTCTCTCCCTCTCTCCCTCTCTTTCTCTCTCCCTCTCTCCCTCTCTTTCTTTCTTTCTTTCTTTCTTTCTTTCTTTCTTTCTTTCTTTCTTTCTTTCTTTCTTTCTTTCTTGATGTTTATTTGTGTGTGTGAATGTGATTGGATCCTTTCTTACAGAGCTTGCTCATTTCCATAAGCAGGTGGTCCAGCCCCTGATTTGTTTAATTAATCAACCAACTAATCTGCACATGTAGAGGCTGTAGGTTAACCTCAGGTATTGCTCCTCATTTGCAATCTACAGCTCCCCCCCTTACCCCCTCACCTCGCACCTCGCTACCAGGGCTCTCTGAGTAAGCTCTGCTGGCTGCCAGTGAGCTCCAGGGACCTGCTTGTCTCTACCTCCTCTGCACTGAGATGTGTACGCTAATATGCCCAGCCTTTTACATGGGCTTTGAGGGACTGAACTCAGATCCTCATGTTTGTGTGGCAAACACTTTTACCGACTGAGTCAGATTCTCCCCAGCTCAGCCATCTTTTGAATGCACACCACACCTTGACCCTGTCAAGACAAGTTTCTTTGCCAAAGGATAGATTTTTGTCCCTTTGCCCCATGAAGAAAGAGTTCGGTGAGTTTGCAAGTCAAGAACCTGTTTGGAGAAACAGGTCCAGTGATTGTAAATGTTGAGGACCAAGCAACAGCTGGGCCTGGTGAGCCGGGCATCTGCTTTGACTTATTTATTTAACAGAATGATTGAGTTTCTGCAGCTGCACTTCTGGGCTGGCTGCTGAGGTTGAGCACTTTGGGAAACAAGACAAAAATTCAACCAGCTATGTACTTCTAGTACAGTCCTGGGAGGGACAAACAGACAGACTGTGTGCAGCAAAACGTGTGTCTGGGAACTGTACCAGTGTAGAGACCCTGAGACTCCAAATGAGGGCCTCCTTGAGATGCTGCTTGGCTGGCTTTGAACTTTGGAGCCAAGGATGACCTTGAACTTCTGATCCTCCTGCCTCCATCTCCCGGGTTCTGGGATTAGAGGCATGAGCTAACAAATACAGTGTATGTGGTACTAGAGGAGCAAATCCAGGGCATTCTACATTCTAGGTAGGTCCTGTGCCGATTAAGTTGTATCTTTAGCCCCACAGAGGAAGTTTTCTGCTCCTACAGGCAGTCATGCTGTAATCATAGAAAACGAAGACAGTCTTTCCTACTATTATTTTTGAGCACACATATTTCAAATCAGTGTCTTTGTGTCGCACTCTGTTGGAAGGTTTGAGTTTGCAAATTGCTGCTTAGACAGCTGACTTGAGTTTCACTAAAAAAAACCCAACTGAATGTGTTTTGGTTTGGGATTAGGGCAGGATTTCCAACAATCTGAAAATGTCTTACACACACCTGCTATTTTTGTACTGTGCATTGACGTGATGTATATTGATGGCTTTTGGCCCTGATGGTTCTGAACAGTTACAATATTGGCCAACCCTGGAAAATGCTGACAGCGTCTTGTGTCTTACGGCATCAAGTCTCTGGTCAGGATTAAATTTTGGAGACTGGGAAAGAGCGATTCCTGTGCAAGCCTGAGGACCTAAGTTTGAATGCCCAGCATTTAAATAAAAAGCTGAGTATGAAAGGCTGGTGTGGTGGTGTGTACCTTTAATCCCAGCACTCAAAGACAGAAGCGGGCAGATCTCTGTGAGTTCAAGGCCATCCTGGACTACAT
Source organism: Ondatra zibethicus (assembly GCA_004026605.1). NCBI lineage: Eukaryota > Metazoa > Chordata > Mammalia > Rodentia > Cricetidae > Ondatra > Ondatra zibethicus. Next base: position 94,301 of record PVIU01001111.1, read on the forward strand.
ACTACATCCAGGCCAGTTATAGATACACAGTAAGACTCTGTTCTTTTCTTTAAAGCTAAGCAAGACTATGAGCGTTTGCACCCCTAGCACTGGAGGGGCAAAGACATGAAGGAGTTTCCTGGCCAGCCAGCCTCTACCCCAAATGGCAGACTTCCTGTTTAGTGAGAGACCCTTGAGAGGCAGGAGAATAGAGAGGGTTGAGAGAGATAGAAGAAGATACCCAGTGTTCTCTTCTGGTCTCTGCAGTTTCATCTCATGATCGTGCCCACCCACACACTCACATGAACTATATCTCACACACACACACACACACACACACACGCACGCTCGCACACACACACGTACCCCACACACAGGCACACACACATAAAGAGGGATAGGCACATACACAAAATTTTAATTTACTTATGTAAAAGCAAACTAAACATATTTTTTGCTTCAGTGTAAACATTTTTGTCTTTAATAAATGGCAAAATTGCATACATATTAAATAATTGTCTTAAGATGAATTTCTGTATGACTAACAGTAAATATTTAATTTGGGTGTTTATTTTATATACTTATTGTGTAAAAATTTATTGGGCACAAAGGGGTTCTACGTAGAAAAAAATTTAAGAAACTGGCAGAGAAGATGAAGAGGTGGATGACAGTGTGTTGAGGACATGAGGTGGCAGTGTGTTGGGAACACGAGGTGGCGGTGTATTGGGGACATGAGGTGACGGTGTGTTGGGGACATGAGGTGCTGAATCTTACTCTGCTCACAAGTTGACCCCAGGCTGATTTTTGTGTTTTTTTTCTTACAAGCTAGATCACTCCCTCCCTACGAGCACAAGTGGTTTATGTGTTGTTTTGAGTGACTAAGAGAAACTTTCAGACTGTCGCTTCATACATTTGGAATTCCTAATGTCATATCTACTTTTCACAGGGATGTGAAAGATGGAGCCATGCTGACAGAATAAGATAAAAAAAATTACCCATAAGTCTATGAGTTAGGGATGATCACTATTGACATTCACCAATCTTTGCCTTGTGCCCTCCAGAGCAATTGCTTTATTTTAAACTTTTTACTATAGAATTTTAGAAGCATATTCAACAGAGAGCAAATAAGCCAGCTGGCCCAGGGCACCCTTTCAGCAGCTACAACCAGCGTGTTCCTCCATTCTCTGGGTAGGTTTGAAAGCCATTAGCAGGTTTTCCCTTTTATTGATTTATTTTTGAGACTGGGTCTTATTATGAAGCCCAGACTGGCCTTTAAGTCATTATCCCCCTGCCTCAGCTTCTTGAGGAACACAGTCTGCTGTCATTACAGGTGTGTACTTCCACAGCCAAGCATATTTTCTTTTAATCTAGATCTTACCCTGTTGTTTGATGTATGTGTGTATGTGTACATGTGTGCATTCATTTGCATGTGTATGTATATGTACATGCTTTTGTGTGTATGTGTGTGTGTGTTTATGTGGATGTGTATGTATGTGTGTGTGGAGGCCACAGGTTAACCCTGGTGTTGTTTCTTAGGCGCCATCCATTTTATTCTTGAGACAGTCTTTCACAGGAACCTGGGGCTCCCCCTTAGGCTAGTCTGGCTTGCCAGTCAGTCCCAGGGATCTTCTTGTCTCTACTCTTACCTTTGCCAGTGCTGGGATTAGAAGTTCATGCCGCCACATCGTCTTTTTTTTTTTTTTTAAAGTGGATTCTGGGGGATTAAACTCGGGTTTCTTCACTGACCTATCCACCTCCTCAGCCTTGTTGTTTAATTTTTAAATTTTTTTTTGGTAATTTTTGTGGCAATTATTTTGAGACAGGGTGCGTGCGGGTAGCCTGGAACTCACACTATAGACTCAAATTCATAGAGATCCTCCTGCCTTGTGAGCCTGGGATTGTAGACATGCTTCACCATACACAGCTCCATTGTGACATTTTCATACACACAGATATTATGGACTTTAATCATAATTCTCCCCTATTATACTCTATGATTTTGCTCTTATAATTAAGAAAGTTTGTCTTGTGCTAACTCCGTTAGCAACCTAGACCTCTTCAGATGTTAAACCTTAACCCAAAGCATTGAATTGGACCAAAAAAAAAAAACCCAACAAAAAACAATTCAAACTTACAGGAGACTCAACAAAAACACCCAATTCTGTGCTTTCTTGGGGGAAACTCAGTGTAGAGGAGAAACCTCCCCAGGACAGAGACACCTACCGCAGAAACAGCGGATGCAATAACATACTCACCATGGTTGTCTCAGCAATGGAGCCGAAGCTGTTGATGAAGATGTTGCAGCTCACGTTCACAGGGGGACCTGCCAATCAAGAGAGAGTCCCACTGACAGGCTGCAGAGAAACTGACTTCCAGGGTAGACCTCCCCACAGTGCCAAGGAGCCCCCTGCTTGTCATCCACCCCACCCCTAAGTGCTTGGGATCTCCAGCTGGCATTTAGCATCTCTGCCAGACTAGACTCCCCAGCTTCCAGGTGGGGGGCAGGTACACCTCACAGGAGGCTGAGCCAAGCTGTACATTCATTAACAAAGGGTGATTCATCATCCTGCCATATGGTTGAAATCCCTTCCCCAGGCCCCATCGGTGCCTTCTAATTTGTGTCTGAGATATATTTATGGCTACAACATTTGCCATCTCAGGAATCGCAAGGAACAGCAAGGTCTTTGCCTTGAACTTATGAACTGAGAATGAAGGGGCAATGATGGGAATTAGCAGGTGAGGGATCTGGAGGGAGCCCGATGGACAGTCCACAGCCTTTGTTAAATACTTTGTGGACGGGAAGTAGAAAAAGACAAGATCTTCTGAGTAAATTGGGGGCATGGGGACCTTGGGAGAGGGTTGAAGGGGAGGGGAGAGGCAGGGAGGGGAGCAGAGAAAAATGTAGAGCTCAATAAAAATCAATTAAAAAGCCCCCCAATACAAGTCTTTTTTTTCCAGCTCTGCCATGTCCAGAAGAGAAGGGAAGGGAAGGAATGCCACTGCCTTGGTACTTGTTTCTGGGGGGGCGACCCTTCCTGGCTGAAGCTGGGATCCTTCGTGTCACACTGTGAATGGCAGCAGTTACCAACTTCTGAGCTGCTTCAGTGAGACCTTGACTGTCATGATCTCACCATGTCCTCCCAACAGCTCCGTGAGAAGGCTGGTTGTCACCCGCACTGGGCAGAGTAGGAAACCAAGGGTCAGTGAGGCCAAATTATTCATCAATGGCCACACTGCTAGAGAATAGTGGAGCCGGGGTTGCAGTTCCGATTTTTCTAATTCTTAACAGTTATACCACAGGAAGCAGGTTGAGAGGGAGGAAGAAGCAGGGTCATGTAGCGAGGGGCAGAATCCAGAATCAGTGTGTGTGTGTGTGTGTGTGTGTGTGTATCTATGTGCACGCACGTGCATGCACTGGTGGAGGTCAGATGGCAACTTTGGTCCTTATTCCTTAGAAACCACCCACCTTGATTTTGGAGATAGGATACCTCACTTTTTAAGCTACTTTTCTGTTGCTTTGATAAATCACCATGATCAAAAGCAACTTCGGAATGGAAGAGCTTATTTAGGCTCCTGGTTCCAGTCAGGCAAGAGTTCAACATGGCAGCGGGACATGGCATCAAGGGGCAAATATGGCAGCAGGAACAGAAAGCCAATAGATTACATCTTTAACCTCAAGCATGAAACAGAGAGAGGGGAGAGAGCGAGAGAGAAAGAGCTGGAAGTAGGGCAAGGCTGCATGCTCTTAAAGATGTCTCCCAGTGCACACTTCCTCCAGCAAGGCTCAACCTCCCACACAGCTCCTAACAGCACCACCAACTGTGCTGAAGTCTATGGGGGCCATTTCCCATTCAAACCACCACAGCAGGCTGGGCCAACTGGCCATCAAGCTCCGAGGACCCAGCTGTCTCCACCTCCTAGCACTAGGATGATGGGACTGGTCTTCACCTGGGTGCTCGGGGGGCAAGTACTTTACCAATTTCGTTATCTGTCCAGCTTTCCCCATCCCCTTTTTGGCACAGGTCTTGTCCTGTAACCCAGGCTGGTAGGGAACTACAGTGATCCTCTGCCTCAGCCTTCTGAGGGCTGGGATTTCTAGGTGTGTTCTATCATGTCTGGCAGAATCTAGAAGACTAAATGTGGGGTTTCCATATAAGCAAGCATGAAAAAGCTAGAGAAAGGCATAGGACCATGACCAAGAGGGGTCAAAGGAGTAGACTCCAGCTGAGAAAGGGTCTGAAGACAAAGACAGGAAGACTTCAGAGAGGAGCTGACCTTGGTCTGACCTTGAAGGTACTTAGGCCTTGGATAGGTCACAGACCTTGTGAAGGCCTCCAGGGATTATCTCTTGTTGATCCCAGGAGGTGCTGAGGCAGGAAGGGAATAAATGTCCCACTTGTCAAAGGAACACAGGAGGTTTTAGGCACTCATCTGGGCTCACTAGGTAGAAGGCAGCAGAGCCAGGACTTGAACCGAAGCTTTCTGAGTGTGGAAAAGTAGCTTTATGTTCTCTGGGATTCAATCTATCATGTCTGTCTTCAAAAGGTAGCCCACAGCTTGCACACAATGTAGCTAAGATTCTCTTTCTCTCAGAAGGCTTGATGGCTAGGAGGAAGCTTTCTTTTGGGGGTGAGAATCCAGGTCATCCCTCAAAGCAGTGAGGGTCAACCTCTGGGGTATACCCAGCCTCACCTGCTCTTGAGGCTCAGAACAGACTCTTCCATTTTCTGAATCTCAGTCCCCCGCAACAGTTTGGAAGGGAGGCTGGGCATTGTTATTGTTATTATTATTATTAGTTACCATCATCATTATCCTCCTCCTCCTTCTTTTTCGGAAGCAAATTTATTCAGAGCTGATCTAGAGAAATATTAAGGAAATCCCTATCTCAGATATCCACCTCTGAGGGCTCAGGGAGTGTCAAGAACTTTTAGGGATACAAGGGGTTAAGGTAAGGCAATGGGTGGGTGAAATATTTCTCATCAAAGGGCCTCTCTCCTCCTTCTTCTCCTCCTTTCCCCTGATACCCAGTGCTGAGGATGGAACTCAGGACCTAGCCTATGCTAGGCAAGAACTCCACTGAGCTGCCCCCACCCCCACTTCTAGAAAGTCAGTCTCCCTTTGCTCTCCTGGGACATTTGCATTTCCTTTTCAGATGAACCAGTTCAGAAGAAGAAAAGGTAGGGCGGGGGAGGCTTCCAGAGAATAGCATATGTGAAGGATAGATAGTTAAAGGATGAGGGGAGGGTGGCAAGGAAAGGGTCAGGGGGCAGTCTGAGTGGGGCAGAAACTGGTGAGGGAAGCTGGATGGCCTGTCTCAGTGCTGTTTGGCATCCTCACAGGGAAGCTAGCCTATAGCCTGGATTATGGGCTAGTGGGGCTGGGGTACTTTCCATCACTTCACCAATTGCTTTCCAGACTGTGTGTGGTGAGGCCATCTGAAAAATTTCAATCGCAGAGCCAGTGAGTTGTGGTGACCCATGCCTGTAGTCTTAACACCCAAGAAGCTGATATAGGAAGGCCGGAAGACCGAGGTCAGCATGGGCTCCAGAGCCAGTCTCCTGTCTCAAGACATCAAAACCAAACCAAAACAGAGCAAAAATTGCAGGGCCCTTGGCCCAGCCGTTAGCAGTGACCCTCAGCACAAGGCCTATTGTCTAACAAGCCACCTGGGTGATCCGCATGTATAGTTAGGTTTGGGGGTTGCTCGGAAGGATCGCATCTCCCATTCAGAACCCAGTGCCCTCGCCACTGGCTAACTGTGTGTATTAAAAGCATTGTTTGACTGTGCTGGGTGAGAACCACTGCTTCGTTAGGGTCACGTAAACAGGCGCCTATTCGCCCCATTCATTTAGCCCAGATCCAGGTTTTTCTGTTGATTCAGCCTCGTATCATTTAGATGCCCCAAAGAGTTAACCGCTCATGCCTCGAGGTGATGCGCACAGGGCTGCGTGCATCCGGTACTGTGACTTCCATATAAATGAGATGCTGATGCATGAGTGTGAGAGGGCACTAGCCCAAAGGACCCCATGGGGAGGCGTGGCTCATGGATATAAATCTGAAATTAAATTATCTTGAGAAAATTACAATCCGGTTGCCGTTGGCAGCAGGATAATGTATATATTTCATTAAATATTAAAGTTTAATTTTGCTTTTGTGTATGTGTTTGCATTGGGCTATGCCCCTGATCCCGGAAGCCACTGCAGCACACAGAGCTGGGAGGGCCTGGTTCTTCTCCTTGCATCCCTCTTTGGATGCTAAGACAGGGACTCAGGCCCAGGAAGGAATCTCTCAGGAGGAGAGGGGGGGAGAGGGAGGACGGGAATGTAGGCTGAATGAGTAGTCTTAGTGCTATTTACTTCCGTATTAGAGTGTGAATTGACTTTGTGCTCCGCAGACCAAGTGTCTGTAGTTCTTGGCCACCTCGGACTTCAGGCTGGCCAGAAGCAAGTTGCTCATGTTGTACAGGTAAGCTGCTGAGGGATAACTGCTGAGGTTTCAAACTGTGTGCGTGCGTGCGTGCCAGTGCGTGTGTAGGGAGCCTTTGGAGTCTGAGCTGCATGGTCATTTTAGGAATTCTGGGGTTTTCCTGGGCTTTGGGGAGTCTTATATGAGTCTGAAGTGGGATAAGGAGAGGAAGCCTGGTACAGTAGGCTTATCGTAACTGCTTTAGTCTTAAGGGGGAGGAGCAAAGTCCTACTCCTAGCTCCTGGCTGGGAGCTGCACCGGAGGTGACCTTGCTTCTAGCCAGGCATAGGCTGAAGGGGGAGCCATATGGGAGTAGGAAGACGTCTAAGAGATTATATAGTCCTGTAGATTTGGGACTCAAGTGTTCTAAGTAAGATTTTTCAGAGGGGCACAGAGGTGCGCATGCTCTAATCTCAGCACTCAGGAGGCTGAGGCAGGAGGATCTTGACTTTGAGTTTGGTTGGGCTACAGAAGCTTATTGAGGGCTTTCTGTGTGTGAAGTATGGTGGCATGCACAAAGAATAGCCCTTGAACCTTGGAGGTAACTCTTTGGAGCATCTGTACAGTATGAGGCTAAATAAGAAAAACCTGGACCGTGATATGGTGAAGTTCTTAAAGCGTCCACCAGGGGGCGTTTTGGACTGAATTTCTAAAAAAACAAAACAAAACAAAAAAACCAAAAACCAGCTAGCTAGGGGTAATTGGTGCAGCCTGGTGGCTAAGGTCCCTACTGTCCTCTGCTGGAATGGGTTTGGCTTAGCCAATGCTATTCTCTCTTTTTAAAAATATTTATTTATTTATTATGTATACAGTGTTCTGTCTGTATTTTTGTCTGCAGTACAGAAGAGGCACCAGATCTCATTACAGATGGCTGTGAGCCACCATGTGGTTGCTGGGAATTGAATTCAGGACCTCTGGAAGAGCAGTCAATGCTCTTAACCCCTGAGCCATCTCTCCAGCTGGCAATGCTATTCTCAAGATGTTATTTAGTATCAGTTTCAGAAATTTTTGACATAGAGCCTCAGACTTAAGTCCTGACTTGGAGGACCTGACTAACGATGCAGTTTTCACTCCTTCCTGGATGCCCTGGGCAGGAACTGAGGAGAAGTGGACCTTACAAGTGACTTGGGTTTTCTATATTTTATTTATTTATTTATTTGGATAAAGAGAAGAGAGAAGTGGGAGGTAGAGGTGTCTCTGACTGTTGCTCTAAACCTTATCTTTGGAGACAGGGTCTCTCATGGAACCCAGATCTCATCAATTGGGTGCTTGGAGGCCAGAGATCTGCCTGTGTCTGCTTTTGCAGTATTAGTGTTACAGTCATGTGTGGCCATACCTGGCTTTTACATCGGTGTCAGAGATCTGAACTGTAGGTACTTTTAACTCACGGAACCGTCTCTCCAAGTTTTCTATATTTTTCTTATCTTCATCTTGTTCCACCCTCGCAGCATATCTGCCTGTTGCCCCTCCAGACTTTTGAGATTTTAATTTGGGGAAGTACTCCAGCCATCTGTACCACCAAGTGTCCTGCCCCTAGGAGAACCAAGGTGTGCTGGCTAGCTTTATGTCAACTTGACACAAGCAGTTGAGAAAATGCCCCACCGGATTGGCCTGTGGTGTATTGTCCTCGTTAGTCATTGGTGTAGGTAGGCCCACACCACTGTGAATGATGCCACCCTTTGGAAGGTAGTCCTGGGTGCATAAGAAAGCAAACTGAGCAAGCCAGTAAGAAGCACTTCTCCACGGCCTCTGCATCAGTTTCTGTCTCTAGGTTCCATCCTGGAGCTTCTGCCCGACTGCCCTCAGTGATGGACTGTGGGGTGGGAGTATAAGCCAAACCTAATTTCTTTCCCCCCAAGTGTTTTTTGCTTATAGCGTTTAATCACAGCAACAGAAACCCCAAGAAACAAGGCTGTGCTAATGATGATGAAAGGGCGGTTGCGGACCAGTGAAGGAGCTGGTAGGGAAACAAGGCTGGAAGGTGGGCCTGCATACAAGACCCCAGCCATCTATCTCCCAGGTCACTTTCTGTCTGCAGAGACTTGTGGGCAAAGCAGTCAGAGAGGGGAGTGTGGAGAATGGGATGGGCTCATGCGGAGGCAGTACAGGCAGGCGTTAGACAGCTGCTCCCAGCTGTCAAATCCATCTCTGCTCTTGGACTTGAGCCACGGGAGTGACGAGGAGAAACACCTGGAGTGAAGAACGATCCTATGGCTGTTGGTTCTTGGGATCAGAACCCCGTAGGTTCTGTCTGTGTAGAAGATCTGGGTGCACAGGCTCTCAAGAGGTTCTTAAAGCCACTTCTGCAAGATTCAAGTCTTTCAAGACACAGCATTCAAAGGCATCAGAGAACACAGAGCCCTGATCTCCTCTTGTTATTGGTACTAAGGTTCCAGTGGGACCACAAATGCAGAGAACTTTGTGCAACTGCCTGGACCAGCGTTTGGCAGCGATGAACCCTGAACACGTTTTGCTTGAATTTACATGATCCAGGAATTAAGAATTTCTTGTAGGGTTCAGTTTGGGTCTTCTTGGACCATTGGCTCATCTGACCACATGGGGCCCACATTCCCACAGGACTGGGGGTAAGGGGAGTCCTCTTCATTCACAGGAGCCTGTGGCTTTTTCCCCATGGTCTCTACCTGGGGTGTCTGACCTTTGGTTGGGAAGACCCATCCTGAATATGGGCAACCCCATGCCATGGGCTTCCATCCCAGACTGAACAAAGAGGAGAAGGGCGGGTGAGTCTCATTTGCATGAGGAAACTGCAGAATTGTTTGTTAGTCTGTGGGTCTTCTGCAGGTGGGTTTGAGTAGGAGGGACTCTTCTAGAACAAACAGAATGGGAGCTCCTTGGGTCAAGGCCTAGGTGGACCTGCTTCTCACCCGTGTCTTCTTCTCAGGACTCCTAGTGGAAACCTAAAACCCCAAGAGTCATGCTAATGACGGCACACATAGCCAGGTTTGCCATGCAGAAATGTGAAACTTGAGGCCCAGACGAAGGGAGGGGCTTGACCCAGCTCACAGAGGAAGCTCATGCTTCAGCCGAAACTTGACCCACATTCCTTGTTTTACCGTCTGTGACACTAGACACAGTAAAATAGATCTTCATTCACTTACTGACTCCCAGAAACCAGAGGTGCTATTGAGCTGAATTCTCTGAGGCTCTGTCTGAACTTGTTGGGAAAAGAGATTGCATCGATTAGCAATGTCTACCTTGGGTGGAGAAGGAAGTGCGGGAGAGGGGTGTGGGGGGGGGTGGAAGGGGGGAAGGTGTTGCAGCATGTGTGTATTATGGGAGAACTTTTCCTGTGATTCTGAAAGGAATGTTTTCCTACCTTTAAAGTTGGGCCTGATCCTGGCATCATACCCAGAAGTCCTCCCCATGAGCTTATCTAGGAAGTCCGAGGGTGACATAGGCTTGGGTGCAGAGCGGGCAGCTTCAGCCTCCTTGGAAGCAGCAAGGCTAAGGGGAGAGAGAGAGAGAGAGAGAGAGAGAGAGAGAGAGAGAGAGAGAGAGAGAGAGAGAGAGCACAAGGTTGATGGTGGTTCTTCTCCATGCTCTGCTCAGACCCCAGTCTCGCTCAGCCATGTAGGACCCCCAGAGTGCTCTGAGTTTGAGCTGGTCTTTAAGGCAGCAGGCTCAGGCCACACTGTTTATGCAGCCTCAGTGGAAGCCAGTCTGGAGCCTGGCAGACAGCCGATGTCTGACAGGTTGAGAAGTCTCCGATTCCTCTCAGCATCTGCCTTGAGTCATCTCAGTGGCTGCTGGGTCTCCTTGGGAGAGGAGGCTGAGGGGTCAGGTCTGGGTCTCCCTTGAGGAGAAGAGTGAGGGGTCAGACTGACTGACTCAGCTCTGCTTGAGGAGGGGGGGTACCTGCCCTCTCACAGGTGCGAGGACAGTTAAAGGATCTCAGAGATAACCACTTCCTTTCAAGTTCTCAGAATCAGCTATTGTAAAAACAAGCAAATAGATAAATAAAAGTTGCTACAGTCAAATGCATTTGGAAATACAAATTCAACCCGCTGACCTTTTGCAGTCATATACCATTATGCACAGGGATGCTTATATGACAAAACAAGTATTTTAGAAATCCACCATTAGGAACTGGAGGTGGTGCATGCCTGTAACCCCAGCACTCCAGAGGCTGTAAGTTTGAAGCCATCCTGTGTGCTATATAGCAAACACTACGCCACCCTCCCCCCAAACCCAATGTGATTTCCTTGAGAAGCCCACATCCATGCTCACGGGTATCTTTCTTTCTGAGCATTTCTCTTTCTTTTAAGCCTGTGCTTAAAGTCTATACCAAAATGCCTTCAATAACTCACATCACTGCTTATGAAAAGTAGGGGGTGGGGTGGGCAAAGTTGAGGCAGGGTAGTGGAAGGTGAAACACAGGTTCCAGAGTTGACCAGTTAATCCTTGGTACCAGGAGTAGGGAGGCTGGAAATAGTGTCTGGTGATGTTCCAAGGTATTTCTGTTAGGCCTCTTTTCCCTAACAAGGTAGGTTAGTCACACCTAAACAAAGTCCCAAAGGTGCCCAGATTTTAATACAAGTTACGGTTGGAGGCATAAGGGTTGAAGAGCAATCACCTGGGTTTTCAGGCTTTGGGCTCCTAAGAGGCCTGAAGTCTACAGCTACACTCAGATGGAGAGACCCGTGTGCTGTCCTTGCAGAGGCTTGTGGGTCTTCAAAGATGGAGGAAGCACAGAAGCAGAGGGAGGTGTGTGTGTGTGTGTGTGTGCGTGCGCATGTGTGCCTTGGGTTCCCCTAAAGGTGCATACTGAACTTGACTTGTTCTTTGCTTGCCTTTTTCTTGAACCTTTGTCTTCATTGATGGGTACTGACCTCAGAGTCCTGTACATGTTGGGAAGGCCTTCCTTCCTCTTTTCCTTCCCTTCCTTCCTTCCTTCCTTCCTTCCTTCCTTCCTTCCTTCCTTCCTTTCTTCCTTCCTTCCTTTCTTTCTTGTGCACATGCATGTTGATCAGAGGAAAGCTCAGAGGAATAATTTTTTTTCTGTCCTACTCGTGGGTCCTGGGGATCGAACTTAGGCCATCACGCTTGATAGTAGGTGCCTTTACCAAGTGAGCCACTTGCCAGTCCCAACTGTTTGCTTTTGAAGCTGTATCTATGTTTATATCCAAGGGCAGAGATCACATAATTTTCTTTTATTTGTTCCCTGTTTGTTCGCTAATCCCCTAGGTGTCTACCCTGCTGTCTCAAACTTAATTGGTGCTCAGCAATTGCGTGGTGACTGAATAATGATTGAGACACCCATTAATTAATCAAACAAATATACCCACTAATAGGAAGTGTTCGTAAATATTGATACATGGGTTAACAATTTAAAAATATAATTAGACTATTATACACAGTAATAAAAACACAGACATAGTCTGGTGTTTCTTAGGAGATTTGCAAGGCATGCTGGAATTTCCTGGACATCCTTGCTGAGGCTTTGAGAATGCCCTTTTCAGGTCTCAGGGAGCTGTACTGGACTGATGAAGAACATTGTCATTGTTTGGATATGGGTATGGTACAGCTGGGGTCCTCTGATGAGATGGGCTTCTGCATGTATTAATGGGGGTGCCATGTATCCCAAAGGAGGGTGTGTAACAGCTGTGTGCAGAGACTAGAGTGTGGATGTGGAGCAGATAATGTCACAGAGCTTAGTGTGAGCAAACATGAGGGTGCCTGTATCTATGACAGGTTAGGGCCATTTATAGTCACATGGGTGCAATGTGTACAGTGATGGGTGATGCCGTTGATGCATGTATTATACACGCTTGTTTTTCTATGCATTGTAACAGATAATGTAGCAATAGCTCCCATTGGTGCTGCCTGTGTCATCCCAGGGAGAGGCAAGAACTGAGGGAGAGCGATGGAGAAACACTGCTTAGTGGCTTGCTCCCCATGGCTTGCTCAGTTTACTTTCTTATACACTCCAGGACTGCCTGCCCAGGGGTGGCACTGCCCATCGTGGGCTGGACCCTCCCATATCAATCGTTAATCAAGAAAATGTCCAATAGGCTTGCTTATAGGCCAATCTGAGGGAGGCAATGCCTCAAGTGAGATTCTCTTCTATTGAGTGATTCTAGGTTGTGTCAAGTTGACAATGAAACCTAACCACGATAGGACCACATCAGCCAGTACAGTGACAATTAGATGCAGAGGGGGAGCGCTTTGGGCACCGGCGCGGTGCTGCTTGCCAATGTCCACAGCCTAAGGTTGTTCTCATGGGTAGGGAAGAGCTGTGTGGGAAGCGTTATGAATACACTCAGACTTAGCTATGACTGTCTCTGAGACGATGAGAGTAGCTGAGAGAAAACTGATTCAATAATGATGCAAGCTGGGCATGGTGGTATACCCCTACAATCTCAGGACTTGAGAGGCTGAGGCAGGGGGATTGTTCCAAGTTTGGGTCCAGTTTGGGATACATAGTAAGATCCTTTCTGGAAAAAAAAAAGAGTGGGGGTGAGAACTGGCTCAGCCCTTAGGGCATTTTACTGCTCTATCAGAGGACCCAAATTTAGACACTAACACCCACATCAGGTGGCTCACGACTGCCTGTAACGCCAGCTCCTAGAGATACAATGCCCGCTACCAGCCTCTGTGAACACACATACAAGTAAAAGAAACCTTAAAAATCTTCCTCCCTCCAAAACTAAAAAGACACAAGCAAACAAACCAACAAACGTAAAATTCATTGTGTGTGCTCAACACCAACCTCCAACTCTCCAAAGTTTCCTAATATTTCCCCAGAAACAAAGGCTCCATCTTGATGCCAAAGTGGCCATTTCCTTGCACCTGATAATCCTCAGCCATTTCTGCCTCTGTTTGGACAGTGCAATTTGCACAGGATTATTTTAAGCCTCTCCCTCATCTTCAGTGGATCTGTGCTCTGGGCATCTGTAGACAGTAAACATACTGCATTTGGAGTCACTGCCTCTGGGCACTTTACAAAAGCTGAATGAGTCTAAAAATGAGGCACCTGGCCACATATAAGCACTGGGAAGCAAGACAAATTACTTCATTTTTTTAAAAAAATATTTATTTTCGATTGTGTATGTGTGTGTGTGGTTTGTGCATGTGTGAGAGCAGGTAACCATGGAGTCCAGAAGAGGGCATTGGATCCTCTGGGCCTAGGGTTAAAGGTATTTGTGAACTGCCTGACAGGGGTGTTCGAAAGTGTACTAGGGTCCTCTTGGAGAACAGCAAGTGTTCTTAACTCTGAGCCATCTCTCCAGCCCCCACGTAGATTTGATGAATACTAATTGCCAGAAAGTGAAGGGACCTCTGTCCCATGGAAGGTTTTTGGTAGTAGATGCATCTTTGAATCTGTCACCTTCTGTTCAGGTCATGTGTTCCCCCACGGGTCTTAAGGAACCTGAGTTGTGACCCCGAATGGCAGATACCACGTGTATCTGTTTGGTTTGTTTTTGTCAACTTGACACAAACTAGAGTCACCTGAGGGAAGGGAATCATAATTGAGGAATTTCCTCCTTCAGACTGGCCAGTAGGCATGTGTGGGGGGTCATTTTCTTGATTAATGAATGATTTGATGTGGGAGGGCCCAGGCTACTGTGAGTAGTGCCACCCCCGGTCATGTGATCCTGGGTCGTATGAGAAAGCAGACTGAGAAAATCAGGGGGAGCAAGCCAAGTAGGCAGGATTCCTCCATGGCTTCTGCTTCAGTTCTTGCCTCCAGGTTCCTGCCCTGGCTTCCCTTGCTGATGGACTGTAATTTTGTAAGCCAAATAAGCCATTTCTTCCCTTGAGTTAATTAATTCTGGTCATAGTCGTTTATCCCAGCAACAGCGAGAAACTAGGACAGCATGGAAAGGCTTGGGCCCAGTGTTCAAGCTGTAAGGGAGGACAATGGAAGAACATGGGGACTGTGGGACTTCGAGTGAGTCCTGGTTTTTGGGTCCCCATGATCTGAAGTGAGTGGCTTAGTATAAACTGAGAGGAGTCTGAATCCCATAAGCACCATCTTAATGAGTTTGCCCTATCATGCAACTGGTCCTGGGGTGGGAGCTGGTCCTGACTCCTTTGGGGGATGCCCACATACTCGTCCTGGTTCTTTTCTATTCAGTGTTAATATGTCTGCTCAGTAAGCCGACTTGTTTCTTGGGGATGTTTTGGAAGAAAGGCTGGACTGATGTCCAGAACCTCACTTTCCAGGGACAGGGAATAAGGAGTGTGGATCTGCATTTTAGATAAACCAGGGCTGGCTGGGCCATGGCAACTCCCACCATATCATATGTAACACCATGCCACCAAGGTTAGTGTGTGTGTGGGGTGGTCCTCACAATGTTCCATGCATTCCACTTCCCCAGCTCACTATAGGCAGAGGAGGCCTAGAGGCAGGCAAAGTGAAAAGGATTAGAGGCAATACAGGAGAGAAATCAAGAGGGCCAGGTAGCTGAGAGGGGGATTCTAGGAACTGGAGGAGGAAAGAGAAGCAGTAAGGGTACCAAGAAGAGGAGAGCCCAAGGGTGGAAGCATTTGAGGGTGATTAATGTCTGCTATCAAGGGACTGACTATTGTAGAGCAGTGGCCTCAACCTTCCCAATGCTGTGACCCTTGAATACATGTTGTGGGGGACCCCCAACCGTAAAATTCTTTCGTCGCTACTTCATAGCTCTAATTTTGCTACTGTTATGAATCACGATATCTGTGATATCTGTGTTTCCTGTTGGTCTTAGGTGACCCTTGTGAAAGGGCAGTTTGACCCCCAGGGGGTTGCAACCCACAGGTTGAGAACCACTGATGTGAAGATTGGACGCTCCATGAAGTTGTGGGAGTGGGGGCAGGCAAATGGGCTTGTGGGTGGAATGACATTGGCACTCAAACTCTTTTAGGCCAGTGTGGGGCTGCCTTGAAGACCCGGGGGAGGAGGGATGTGGGCGGAAGGATCAACTTAACTGAAGTCTAGAGGTGAGAGAGGACTTGGGAAGGAGAAAAAAAATTGGTGTGTGTGTGAGAGAGGGGGGGAGAGGGTGAGGGAGAGGGAGAGAAAAGAGAGAGAGGAGAGAGAGAGAGAGAGAGAGCGCACAGTGGCAAACAGTGGCAAGAGGGTAAGAGATGAGGGTGAACACAACACAGGTTGGAGTTGCAAGGATGGATCCATGGTCTATGTCCTTATGGTCTACAGTTAAGGGAAGTGGGGGCTGGGGAGATGGGTCAGTGGGTGAAGTGTTTGCTCAGCATGGCGGTGCATATCTTTGATCCCAGCGCTTGGGAGGCAGAGGCTGATGGATCTGTGAGTTAGAAGTGAGCTTGGCCTGCCTTCTGTTTTATTAATATTTACCCACTGTATGCATCAGGTGTATGCTTGTGGCATGTGCAAATAAAAATGTCACTGCCAACCGGAATAATTTCCCATATGGATATCTCCTTCAGTTCCTGGCATAAAGCAAAGACCCCTTGTCACCAAATGGAGCAGTCTTTGTCTTCTGTTTGGCAGGGGGAGGGAGTCTGTGTGTCTGTGTGTGTGTGTGCGGGTGCTTGTGCACGTGTCCACGTGTATATGGAAGCCCAGCATTGATGTCATCCTCAACTTCTCTGCACTTGTTCTCTGCACAGGGTCTCTCACTTGTGAACTTAGAGCTCACTAATGAGGCTATAGTGACCAGCCAGTGAGCCCCGGGGCTCTTCCTGTCTCCACTACCCTGGGATTATAGTTGTATATCACCACTCTCAACTTTTTAATGTGGCTTCTGGGGATTGAACTCAGGTCGTCAGGCTTGCAATGCAAACGCTTTACCCACTGGACCACCTCTTCAGCTTGCCCTCTGGCTTCTAATTGTTCAGGGGACAGAACTGGTGAGATACTATAGCTTTCAGGAGAGGAAGTTGCCATCTGGTTTAGATGGCACCATCAGACCCCTGTGGTAGGCTGGAAGAGGAAGGCAGTATTTGGATGATCAGAGACACTGTCTGCGTTTTTAGTCATTTAAACCTCTGTGCACTTTTAGAAAGGCCCGACAGACATCTGCCACTGTCCACGCTGTGCTTTTGAATGACGGGTATGGCAGATGGTAGGGAGGTGCTGTCTGCTGAGCTCTGGGGAAGAGATGCCTGCGCCAGGCTGGTGTTCTTGGTTTGACGGACTGAACTGCTTTCTGTCCCTGGTTCTGGCCCTAGCAGGTTTGGAGGTTGTTATTAGCAAGGGTATGGCTGGTCACCCCCAGCTTCTTCTGAGTTGCATCATCAGGCCAACATCTGGCTTGCCCTGGCCAGCTGTGCAGTTCTGATTTTATTTGATTGCGGTAAGGGGCTTAAGCTGATGGGGGAGAGCCTGACATTTTATTACTCTCACTTCGTGATCCTGCTAAGCAGTTCCAGGGAGCAGCATGTCACAGCCACATACATTAAGTTCCTCTCCCTGGGGTCTTAGGGAACAAGATGCCCTTGCCTCAGTCTTCTCTCCACGGCTGCATGTGGGAAAGAAGCACACATATTTCAATATGATTCTCTTCTGCTATCGAGATAGAAGTCTATGCTCAGGGAAGTAGCTCAGGATCCGTCCGGTTCTGGTCGTGTTCTCTGGGCTCACAGTAAGATTCCCCAGCCTTCTGTGTACCAATTCTCTTTCTTCCAGTGTCCGCACACAGCAGGCCCAGCCACAGAAGGGTTCAATGAGAGGGCTAGCAAAATTTAACTCCTCCTTCTCAGAGTTGTGGAAGTGCCAGGCTTCGACAGGTAGGGACCTCAGAAAGAAAGTACTTTGCTCTCCTCACCCTGGTCCTGGCATCTTGTAGCATCTTGGATCCTCCAGCCTGGTCTACTCAGGCCACAGTTTCATGTACACCATCAAGTCTATTCACCTGAAGAGAATGTGTCTGTCTCTCTCATGTTCCATCTTGTTTTCAGAAAGCTTCCCTTGGTGGTGGGTAACATCACGAGCCGAACACTGATTGTAACCACCATGCACGCTGAACGTACTGTATCTTACTTTGTAGAAAAGTCCATTTGTTTTACACATCGGAAACTGAGGCTTAAGTATGTGGCTTGATCAGTCCAGCTTGTGGCCCTCCACTGGGGACTTGCTAAACAAAGTCCATGCTTTTCTTTATTCTCATCTCCTCCCCATTTATGCGCATGTGTCAAGGCTTGGGTAAGGGAAGCCCTCATTCTTTGGTCAACTCTATAACCTTCCTTTCCCTCAGAATAGGAAACACTGGCTCTTGTGCCGACAGGAGTCAGAGCATAACCTCATAGTGTAGTGGGCATGGCTTTCACGGAGCAGAAAGCCTAGTGCATGGAAGGGGCTCCAGAGACTTGTTAAAAGAATAGTAGATAGTTGAGATCCTGGATAAAGTTTAATTTACCTGTGTAATCATATTGCATTAGGAGTTTAATCAGTCTGAAGTTCCCCAAATCCCTAGGCTCATAGCTGTAATTCCAGCACTTGGGAGGCTGAGGCAGGAAGATTGCTTTGGGGCTTCAAGTCTGTTTGAGGGCCATCTGGGTGACAGAGTGAGACTCTGTCTCAAACCAACCAACCAACGCCCCCCATTCTGACCCTGATGCTTTCAATCAGATTCTTGGGAAGATTCTTCTTGTGTGTCTGTGTTCATGTGTGCGTGTGTGTACATGTAGAGGCTGGAGGTCAATGTTGGGCATCTCCTTCAGTTGCTTTCCACCCTGTTTTTGAGGAGGGTCTCTCACAGAACCTGGAACTCAGTGCTTTGCCTAGACTGGCTGGATTCTCCTATCTCTGGCTCCCTATCATTGGGGTTACAAGGGTGTGTAACCCAGCACCTGGGTTTTTCTTATGGGTACTGGGAGTGCAATTCAGATTCTCATGCTTGCGTGTCAAGAACTTTATTACCCAGATCATCTGTTCAGCTCAAATTCTTAATGTTCTCCGGGAGAATCCGGGGCTATGAAAGCCATTCCTTTTCATTTCTGGAAAATTCGTGAACATTCCATGGAATGACCTGGCAGCTTGCCACAGTCAAACCCATGTGTGTGCATAGGCCCCATATGCCTAATACCTTATGTCACTAATTATAATTCTGCACCCACCACTTTTCTTGGCTCTGACTTTCCCTGTGTATCTCATTAGGACTGAGGTGGGGTGGGGTAGGGTGGGTGTTAAGTGGTCCTGGGTGAGACAGGAACATGTGGATACAGGGAACTCTTTAGAGGCTTTTGTGTTGGGGGGCATGTCTGGGGGTGGTGCTGTAGCCGAGTCCAAGCTCTTAGCAGGCCTGGTGTCATCAGCATGCGCACCACGAACCAGCCTCAGCCGAGAGAGCGGACGGCTCTTATTACCTTCAATGCGGCTTTCTGTTTAATCAGATAAATCTCACTGGAGAGATGTGTATGTGTGCAGAGAATGGAGCCTGGGCTTCTGAACAGAAAGTTTAGGGAAAAGAGATTGAACAGACGAGGAGAGATTGGTCATTTGAGGTCACAGGTGGAGGAATATAAACATAGAGGACAAATAGGAGCGAAATGGAGACATGTGTTGGAGACCTTGTGATGGTGGTGGCTCCTATTCACTGGGCACTTTGCATATATTAGCATATTCGGTCTCCTTCATCACCCCACAAAGATGACATCATCACCCCGTTTTACTGGTGCAGAGGCTGATGCATTCCCTTTCAGACATTTAGCCAAGATTGTGCCTCTAGTGATGAGCAAACCTAGGAGCCCAGCCATCTCTTCTGCCCACACTGTGACATCCACGCTTCTCATGACAGCAGCTGCTCTTCATGTTTCTACTGTAGGTGAGAGGAGGAGCTGTAGGTGACAGCCTGGGGCACTCGGGTTTGAGAACAACATGGACATCATTCTTGACTCACGACTGCCTTGGATCCCATAGCACCCCCACATCAGCAACACCAGGCAAACAGGCTTGCTCATGGAGCTAGATCGTAGGGCTGTAAGGCCACTGAGGGGTCCCTGGATCTGATGTGGGACATTTGTTTGAAGATTTGCTCATTCTCAAAAGGTAATAAAGGGATGGATGAAGTCTTTCTTTATTACTTTTGAAATAATCTCTACCAAAACTTGTCTCAAGTAAATCAGCAGTGGGCAGGTGTGGTGGTGGGGTTGGAACACAGGGTGACCCTAGCAGTTGGTAGGTGGAGACAAGAGGATTGTGAGTTCAAGGCCAGCAGGAGCTACAGAGTGAGAGTCTTTCTCACAATGCCAAGGGTTGGGCATGGGGTTCAGTAGTGGAGTGTCTGCCTGGCACATGAAAAAGGTAAAAAAAAAAAATCAAAACAGATTCCCCCTTGCCATTCATTTTACCCTTTTCCATCCAGCTCACTCATTGTTAAAGCTCTGTGCTCTGTCTGCCTTTACAAACTCCAGCTCTTGATTGACAAAAGGTCCCAGCGTTTTTTTTTTTAAACCAATGCTTTGAAAACAAATGTTAATTTCTCAGATTAGTCAAGGGTTTTCTTTATTAGGCACTCCAAGTTAATAACCATCACATTTGAGATAGTGTTAAGTTCATTAGTTCATTTATTTACTTACTAAATAATTATAGAACACTTATTACATGTCTGAATAGTCCGTGTTGGAGCAGAGTTTAAAAAAACAATATCCGCCATTCCTTATTGAGTGGCTATAAAGAATCAGAGATGACTCAGGGAGTAGAAATACTTGCTGTACTGGTGTGAGAACCTGAGTTCGAATCCCCAGAGCCCACATGAAGCTAAACATGTTGATACTCGTCTATAACATGAGTGTTCTTGTCACAGGATGAGAGGTAGAGACAGGATACTCCCTGGAAACCTGTGGGCCAGTTGGTCTGGTGCATGCAGTAGCAAGTCAGAAAGAGAGTGTCTCAAGGTAGAAGGTAAGAACCAACACTTGAGGTCGTCCTCTGACCTTCACACATGTACCATGGCAAGTGCGTGCCTGCACTCACACACTAGAACAAGCCCATGAACATATGCATCACCCCCCCAAGTTAATAGCATCATATATGCGATCCACTCTCATACAGCTAAAGATGAGGAAGCAGGGGGTTCTAGAGTTTTAATGTCCCACCCAGGTCCTCTCTCTTACCTATATCAGCGACCAACTTGTGACAGTCAGTGCCTCGCAGGAACTCTCAAACTAGTAGGTGGAAATCGATCTACAACAAATAAGAGCTTGAAAACCTGTTGCAACCCCCCCCCCAAGGCTCCAGGAACATTGTGGAAGTGGGAGCAGGAAGAACGGAAGAGCTGGAGGAAGGGCTGAGCTGCACAGAGTGCTGACTTAGGGGCTGCCACGGCTCCTGAACTCACAGCAGCTGCGATCGCCCGTACAAATTCTGCACTAGGTAACTCCGTCATTATCTGTGTTAGTCCCTTTTCTGAGCACTGTGATAAAATACCCCGACAATGAGTAACTCAAGTGAGAACATATATTTTGGCTTCCATTTTCCAGAAGGATAGATAAAGTCCATGGAAGTGGGGAAGACATGGCACCAGGTGAGTCTTGTATGAAGGCAAGAGCTGGAGCTGGCTGGTCATATGCTCCTCCACTCTCAGGAATTGGAGTCAGGCTAGAAATCCCCAAAGCCCACCCAAAGCTGCACTGGTGTGAGAACTGAGTTCGAATCTCCAGAGCCCATGGAAAGCCAATCATGGTTGTGCTATCTGTAATGATCTCTCTCTCTCTCTCTCTCTCTCTCTCTCTCTCTCTCTCTCTCTCTCTCTCTCTCTCACACACACACACACACACAGACATGTTGAAGACAACATAATACACTATACAAATAAAAGCTAGTTTTGGAGCAGAACATTCTTTCTCCTACTGCTTCTCTCTCTCATCCTCCAGAACTATGAAAAACAAATGTGTATTGTTTAAGCACACAGCTCAGGGTATTTGCTTGTAGCAGTACAAGTGACTAACACACTGTACTAGACCATGATCTCCCCTGCCCCTCTCTCTGTGTGGGCGTGGTATATATACTTGCTGTTAACTGGGGTGGGGTGGGTTTTACAGAACAAGTATTCTTTTTACAGCTCGTATTATCAATATCAGAGTGCTCCTGTGTCGTCAGTGTTAAACAGCTTTCATTGACTCAGAGTTGGCTGATCTGGGCCCTGAGATGATGAAGCATAGAGGAGCTTCTAGAAATTTCTGGAAGCTTTTCTGTGCTCTACACTGGAGCC
Organism: Ondatra zibethicus; assembly: GCA_004026605.1. NCBI lineage: Eukaryota > Metazoa > Chordata > Mammalia > Rodentia > Cricetidae > Ondatra > Ondatra zibethicus. The sequence continues at coordinate 115,879 of PVIU01001111.1, forward strand.
TACTAGGGTAACTCATAGTCCCATGTAGAAGTCTCATGCATTCCCTGGGTAATTATTCTGCTGCACTCTAAGTGATTTCTCTGTAGTCAGTTAATAGCCTTACATTAGCATTTTGATGAAAAGGATTAGGATCTGATAGTAAGAGGGCAGTCATTGCACCCACACAGATGGATGCTGTTCAGTGGCAGAAATGTCCAGCTACTAGCTGGCTGCTGGCCTTCAGACCAGGGCTGTGCAGTACTCTAAAAGACAACATTTTCCTCCAGTGATGGAGGCGATAGATGCATGTTGGAAAAGTACGAGGATGCAATAAAGATGAAACCCACCAGCATCCCATCACTTGGACCCTACCAGGAATCCTTTAGGTGACATACTGATAAATTTCTTCTAGTTTTTCTTTCCCCTGTATAGATAGTTTGTGTTTTTTCTTTTTTTATTCTCTCTCTCTCTCTCTTTCTTTCTTTTTTTTTTGAGACAGACAGGGTTTCTCTGTGTAACAATCCTGGCTGTTCTGGAACTTACTTTGCAGACCAGGCTGGCTTTAAACTCACAGCAGAGACCCATCTGCCTCTGCTTTAGGTAGTTTTGTTTCTGAGTTTTTTCTTAGAGGATTCTGAATGAGCGTTTTTTCCCCCTCATTATTAAATTTTTAGAAACATGGTTTTAAATGACAGTGCTTGCCACCATGTGTTGGTCTTTGTCTTTAGTCAGTGGTCCTTCTGTGGATGGGCATGGACAATGGTTTCCAGGGCCACACCATTTTGTAAAGCTCCTCCGTTTTGGAAAAGCCACGGCTAGTCCTGTAGCTATGCTAATTATTTAGTTTTCAAACTCTAGTGAGTTGTTTCTCAAGACTCTTGCCTCTCTTCGCCTGTGGACTCCCAGTAGTGGTAAGGCAGGAAAGATGCCTGCCAATCATCTGACGTTCTTTAACTGACTGTTCATTGACTAACCTCAGCAACGGCTGTATGTGGGCTAATAAAGGGAGAGTTGAACCTCCTCCTCCTCCCCTTTCCTCTAAAATGTATGTACAGGAAGGGACTCTCCCTTTGTCATGTGGACCTGAACTCCCCTCAGAGCCCCACCCCCCCATGCTGCTATTGTCTGTCTGTCCACAGGTTTAATGACTTTTGATAAATCCGTTACCCAAATAGCCATCTGCCTCAGTGTCCCCTTGAACCTTTCTGGCAGTATTTTCAACTTTGTCATAAGTCACGCCGAACATGCCCTCGTGGCAAATCTCTGCTCCTGCTGTGGAAGTCAAAGCTGCCGAGTCCAAGGCTGGGATTGACTCTGAGCTATGACAGCGAGAAGGAGCCTCCCACCCCATCTGACCTTCAGCACCATCACCACAGAAAATTAGAAATGGCATCTTCATAGTGCAGGCTGTGAGCAGTTGACAAGAAGGGACACGCTCCCTTCCCTTCTCAGGCACCAGCCCCCACTGCCCAGGTAGCCACAGTCACTGAGGCTTGCTGGTGGCAGCCGGGCAGCCTCTGCGGCGGATGGCTCGGATGCCCACATGTGGCACATGGTGTTTCTTTCCCTACTGAATGGCTCTGCTTGTGTTTGCTGCCATTTTCATCCTGAAAGTCCTCATGCCCTTAAATGCTAAGGACACAGGAAGGTCATAGGCTGAACCCAACACACAGCCTGCCTCTTATCACAAGTCCCTTGAGTCTCATAGGACTGTTTATTAGGAGTAAAAGAAAGACGCTAACAGGGCACCCTCCAGGATTGCTAGGGTTAAATGAGAAAAGACATGGTAGGTGACAGAGACCTTGTTTTGTCTGATAACCGCCATCACAAGTTCAAGTTCCTGCAGAAGGTATAGGTGGCCTTCATTGCCATTTGATTCCAGTCCAGATTAAGACTCTTCATTCTGTGAACCCCAGAAGAATCTAAAGCCTGTAAGAGGCAGGGAGGGCAGGCACTGCTGGATGTGGGCTGCACTTCAAATCTTGGCTAATTTATTGTGTTCGGTTGTAGGCCCTGCATTTTAAGTGGGATATTAGCATCTGGAACAGGTCCAGAAAGGAACAACTGGGCTGGTAAACAAACTTGAAATTGACCTATAAGGAATAATTAAGGACTCTGGGTGTTTGGCGGAGAGAAGGTTTAGGCAAAAGGGACCAGTGTGCTGGGCTGTTGTGGGGAGGCAGGGACCTGACTTAATGAAACAATGGTCTGGAAGCCTTTTTCTGTTTTTCCAGGCACTGGGCTAAGCCGTTTGCAAATATTAGTTATTTCTCTTCTGCAAGATGCTCCGCAAGGTATGTATTTTGCATTCCTGTTGTGGAAAGGAGGTGGCTGAGCTTCAGGAGGCAGAAGTGATGTGTCGGGAAGTTACATGGCCTATAGGTGGCAGGGTAGGAACAGGACCAGATGGTGTGTGTGTGTATGTTCTCGTGTGTGGATTTACTTATGTGTATGTGTTTTCACACATGGTGGGGGTTCATCTGTGTATGAGTACACGTGGAGGTCAGAGGTCAGTCTCAGTCACTGTTCCTCAGGTATTCTCTATTTAGTTATTTTGAGGTAGGTTCTCATTGGCTTGGAGTTCAACTACTAGGTGAGTTTAGTTGGCCGGAAAGCCTTAGGGATCTGTGTTCCCTAGCATCTTCAGGGCTTGGGTTACAAGTGTGTGCCATCACACCAGGTTTTTATATAGGCTGTCTGCATCACCCCTTAGGCCCCTGTGTTTATCCAATAGGCACATCCCTGACTGTGCTATCTCCCCAATCCCGAGTGTTCTTCTTCTGTAGTTTTGTAGGTTTGTTCCAAGCAACCAGACAAAGTGAGTGGGGCTTTCAGAGTGTGGCTGCTTCGTGTACATGAGGATGCGATATTCTGACCATCAGCGCTTTCTTGTAATGGAAGAGGCTGCCTGAGGAAGATGAGTTTCTGGCCAAAGTTGAAGTAGAAGCTGGAATTTTACTTGGCCCTGTGATTTACAGGGCACAGCTGAGATGGTGGTGCTGGGACCAGGATTCTATTTTTCACTTGTGTATTTTTCTAATAAATTAATTAAAAATTACTTTTTGAAAGACTGGACAGATGACTCAGTGTTTAAGAGTGCTTACTGCTCTTCCAGAGAACCCAACTTCAACTTCCAGCACCCATATGGTGTTTTACAACTTCCTGTAATTCCAGTTCCAGGGAATCACCCCCCTCTGACCTCCTCAGCCACCAGCACTCATGGGCTCATACCATCTCCTCCTAAATAAACATGATTAAGAATGAAGTAAGTCTTTTAAAAATATAAACTAAAAAATAGTTTTTAAGATAGAGTCTCAGGGGGCTGGAGAGATGGCTCAGTGGTTAAGAGCACTGGCTGCTCTTCCAGAGGTCCTGAGTTCGATTCCCAGCAACCACATGGTGGCTCACAACCATCTGTAATGAGATCTGGCACCCTCTTCTGGCATGCGGGCATACATAGAGGCAGAATGTTGTATACATAATAAATAAATAAATCTTTAAAAAAAAAAGATAGAGTCTCAGGTAGCCCATCCTGGTTTCAGACATACCATGTAGCTGAGGATGGCCCTGAGCTCTTGACTCTCTTGTCTCTAACCCCCCAGTCCTGGGATTAGAGGTACTGGGTCTATGTGGTGCTGGGAATCCAACCCAGGGACCTGTGCATGCTGGGAAAGCACTCTACCAACTGAGTTACAGCTTTAGTCCTCTTTTATTTTTTTTTGAGTTTTTTTTTTTAAATTTTATTTGATGCGTGTGAGTGTTTTTCTTGCATGTATGTCTGTGTACCATGTGCATGTCTGGTGCCCCGGGGGGCCCGAAGAGGCCCCTGGGTCCCCGGCAACTGGAGTTACAGATGGATGAGAGCTGCTGTGTGGGCGAAGGGGCCTTAACCTGGTTCCGAATCTCACAGCGCTACAGAAAGAGAGAACCTGAACTTTGTTGCAGCAGAACCTGGGTGGGGCAAGGTCTGTCACCAAGTTACCTCCTTCCTTTCCCACTAGACAAGTCTGTGATTTGGGGTGAGCCCCTTGCCTTTCCTCCTCAGGGTCTCTCCCTTCTTTCACCCCATCTCATTACATAGTCTTTTGCATACGAAAACCACCAGATTCTAAAGGAAAATGACTTTTCCAATGAATACTTTGAATTTGGATTAGGTAAGATGGCCTAAAAGAGTCCCATGTTGGTTAAGATCCTGGCTTTAGGCTCTTGATCCAAAAAATGGCGGTGATTGTTGTACCTACTTCAAGGGGTTGCTATTAAATCAAAAGGTGGTATACCCAGAGCGTTTATCTTCTTAGGGTACTAGGAATTGAACCCAGGACTTTGTACATGCTGAGCAGGTGCTCTCCCACTGAGACACACCCATCCCTCCTCACATGGAACATTTAGAAATTTCCTGACATATGGAAGGCTGTAAACTTGTGTTATGTGCTTGTGATAGTAATTATAAGAATTCTTACTTAGAGGAATTCTTGCCCATAAGGCAAAGCTGTCTTTCTAAAGTGAAACTCATGTTGATGAAAACAGAATTATTCCATACCTTTGCTATTTATCTGCATGTCACCAGCAGAAACCTCATTTGATGCTGGGAACTGTTGTCATGGGGATGAGACACAGAGTTCTAGGCTCTAGTCTGGTCTGGACTTTAATCCATTGTGACTCTGGAGAAGAGTCTTTCCCTGTGGCCTCAGTTCTCCCTTGGGATGGGAGGCACTAGGGTGTAGAATTCTTTCCATTGCTAGTTTAGTTTTCATCCCACCCATCTTCCCTCTCTGAAGATTTTCTGAAGTAGCCCCCCATAGGGTAAGACCCAAGTTACCCTGTTGAGAATTTGTCTTGGTCATCACTTTCTTCTAAAATATCCTGTAAGTCTAGTGTTGGGGAGATGGCTGCGTTGGTAATGTGCTTGTCATGGAGTCATGAGGACCGGAGTTGGACTCCGGAACCCATATCAAAAAAGCTGGCTGTTCAGGCACATGCTTGTCAGCATAGCCCTGGGAAGTGGAGACAGGAGGATCCCAGTCAGCCTAGCCCGATTGGTGAATCCAAGGCTGATGAGAGAGCCTGTCTCAGAGTCCCATAGACTCGGAGGAACTACAACTAAACTAAGGTTGTCTGCTGACCTCTACATGCATGCACAGACATGTGCACATATAGCCCCCTCAACTCATGTGTATACACATACACCAACACATAAAATAAAAGCCCAAGTCTACAGCATAACTTTGGCCTTCTATCTTCCAATGACCTTATACTTCCAGGGTCGTGATTTCAATGAGGAAAGCATCTTCTAGTTGCTCATAAAATCCCTGCAAACATCCCAAAGGGTCTCAGCCTTTAGGCTCATATATTCCAGTGTGAATTGCAGTTGGCTCAACCACGACCATTTTGGATCTATCTTTCCCCTATATGGCTCAATGTGTCTTTATCCTTGAAAGGTGGGCTCCTGCCTTGATCACATGTCTCTAAGCTTGTACTCTCTGGCACTCTCTTCCTTCAAAAACATCTTATTTTCACATTTAAAAGTACTTTATATTATTGTGAAACACCCAAGCATCGCCGAACTATTTAATGCCAGAAATAAGAGTCCCCCACAGTCTCATTCTCAAGAGATGGTAACTATAAACAATTTTGGGTCCATATCTCTGCACTCCCTGCTTCACATGAGAATACTTATCCACATTAAAAAAAATGAAAATGGTTTTCTACCAAATACACTTCTTAGATGCTTGAGTTTCGCTGACCCATTCAACCTCATCATTTACCTTGGAGATTAAAAAGATGTTTTTATAATGTTTCATTTATTTATGTGTGTGTGGAGGCATGTATGGAGGTCAGGGGATAACTTGTGGAATCAGTTCTCTCCTTCCACCATGTGGGTCCTGAGGATCAAACTCATGTGGTCAGGCTTGGTAGCAAGCATCTCTACTCACAGAATCATCTCATTGGCCCCATCTTGGATAGTTGTGACTTTCCTCTGTGGAATGGGATTACTCTGTGCCTCTTTCTGGTCATGTGACATCAGTCCCCTGTCTGATTTTTAGCCTCCTCGTCTGTAGGAAAATGCAGTTTCCTCCTATCTGCCCATCTCCCTGTGTTATAGGTGCAATGAGAGGAAGGGTGTGGGTGAAAGAGTGGGGACTTGGGGGCAAACGTTTGTGGATTGAGCTTTGACCTATTCTTTGTTTTTTTTTTTTTTGGTTTTATAATGCTACCAGACTCCGAAGTTATTGTATGGATCTTATATACCTGTTCTTGCATGCACATGTGTATGCTAACCATAGCAGAATGTCTAGTATTTTCCTCAATCACTTCTCCACATTATTTTTGATACAGGGTCTTCCACTAAACCTGGAGGTCACTAAATTGGCCTGGTTGTTTGGCCAGTGAGCTCTGCGGGTCCCTTTGTCTCTATCTTCCCTGGGCTGTACACTGTACTCAGATTTCATGTACATTCAGGGGATCAAAATCAGGTCCTCACGTTTATGCGGCAAACACGTCACTGAGTGAGCTGCAGACTCTGAAGTTCTCACTTTCTCATCTGTTCATTTAGTTTGTCATTTAAGCCCCTCTAGAAAGAAAGCGTTCTAAGGCCAGGACGCTCCTGTTTGTTCCTGTGTCTCTCCTTGTGACTTAGAACTATGGCCGGCCTCTGGTGGGAACTGGTATTTTTTTTTCCAGAGTGAAGAACTGACCCACTTTCAGCTGAACAGAAGGCCACTGGGAGGGGATAGGCAGAGTGTGAGCTGAGCCTGGGTGACGGGGCCTCGAACCGTCTGCCCTTGTCCTTGGGCTCAGCTCCACTCTCTCGGCACCCATTGGTCCCTGTAAATTAGTCGTTTTCCCTGGCCCACTTTAATTGTCCTGTGCCTCATGAAACTGTCTTCATCTTTATACTGTCTCCTCGTCTCCAGACAGCCAGCCGGACTCGTTGATGCTCCACCCACCCTTGGCACCCAGCCCTCTAAAAATGGCCGTGATGGCTTTCTTGCTTTGCATGATGTCCAGTTACCAGAGGCAGCACCCACACTCTGCAGGCCACCTGTCATTCAACATGAATGGTGACCTGTCAGGGAGGCATTTCTATTTCCATGTCACAGAAGAGGACAAAGGTGGTTTTAGAATCCTTCAAACAATCTTGCTCCAAGATGTACATCTAACACATGGCATTGCCAGGACTCCAGACAACCGATCTCCAATTCCAGGTTCTCCTGCTGGCCAGCTTAAATGAAGCCTTATGCACGGCAGCTGGAAAGGCCATCTTCTTTATGTAGTCTCATCTCGTCTCAGACATGGAAAACCCGAGACTCAGTTACAACCCTTTGTGAAGCAGAGGGCTGGGGAGATAGAGGGCTCCATAGGCAGAGTGCTTGCCTCACAAGCACGAAGACCCGAGTTTCATCTCCAGAACCCACTTAAGAAAAAGCCCAGCCTAGTGGCCTGTGCTTGTAATCCTAGCACTGAGGAGGTGGAGACAGAGGATCCCTGGGACTCATTGGCCAGCTAGTCTGGTCTACTTGGTGAGTTCCTAGCCTGTGAGAGGCCCTGCTTCAAAAAGAGGATGGACAGTACCTGTGCAGCCTCAGAGGTTGTACCCTGGCTTCTACACGCACACACACACACACACACACACACACACACACACACACACACACACACACACACACACACAGCAGAGCTTGCTAGTGGAGAAAGACCTGGCTAGCTCTGAACTCCAGGTCATCCCACCTGAGAGAGTAGGGGACATCCCATTTTTTACTTGCTTTGTTACTATCTTTCAGGAGGTGTAACTTTTTACATGCTGAAGCCAACAAACCCTTTAAGCCCTTCTTTGCGGACATGATGTGGGCCTTTTCATTTAGAATTTTTTTCCTAGTAGCTCTTTTGGGTTGTATAGAGGAAGCCACCTCCAATGAAGCCCATGCCTTCTTCACAAACAAAACCATTTCTAGTGAGATCACATGCCTTCACTGTAGAGAAAACCACCTTAAAAAGTCTGTCCTATTCTATGGAAGGAACTTTACTGCTGGCCCCCGGGGTATGATGGGAAACAACCTCATCTTATTTGCCATGGCTCAAAGATCTGGGGAGGCCCAGAGCTCAGACATGCTCTGGCAGGCTGCGAGGCTTCCCGCAGCTGTGAACGACTTCCCGTGGCTGTGTCAGAGCCAGGCCAGAGTCACCACTCTTAAGTCATGCTCTACCCTGTGACTCATTTACTGGAGCAGAAAGGGGTCATGGAGAGACACAGCAGTGCTTCAGGGTCGGTTGGGCAGAATCCTCCAGGTCCTGGGCTTCTGCATAGCCAGTGACAGGAGGCTGTGAGGAGACATACAGGGACAGAGCAACAAACACTGTGTGCAACGTACCTGAAGCCCACAAGGAAAGCACAGCTTGTGAAGGGCGAGAAGGGCTAGTTGAAACCTTGGGGGACACCAAGGGAGACACCTTTGTTTTTGAAGGGTTTATGGTCCAGTGAGGAAGGTAGAAGGGCTCCGTCTGCAGGTAAGGCACTATGCCCAAACTGAGGGCCGATGGTAATGTTGGTATTTCGAAGGACTTTAAAAAATGATTTATTTTTATTTTTTGACTTTTATTATTCTTCCTCAAGGGTATTTGTCACTGTGTGTTGGGGTGCCCACAGAGGCCAAAGCATCAGATTCCCCTGGAACAAGAGTTACAGGTGGTTATGAAACACTTGATGTGGATGCTGGGACTTGAACTCAGGTCTTTGGGAGAGTGGTGTGTGCTCTTCCAACAGACTAAGACATCTCTCCAGCCTATTTTTCAGGGACGCTTGAAAGGAGAATTCAGGCTCAGTTGGTGGTAAGGACAGTAGTTACCCAGGGGATACCCATGAATGAGGTGAAGCTAAAGATGGGTCTTGGGGTATGGGTAGGATCTCAGCTGTGGAGAGGGAATTACTCTCTGCTAATGGCTTGTGTTACTATTCCTGTCTTTTAAAATTGTTTTTGCGATAGTGCCTCATGTAGCTCAGACTGGTCTGGAACTCATCATGTATCCCAGGATGACTTTGAACTCCTGATCTTCCTGCCCCTACTTCTTGAGTGCTGGGATGACAAGCTAGGGCTCTAAGGTCAGGTTTGTGCGGTACTGGGAGCAAACCCAGAGCTCTGTGATGGCAGGCAGACACTCGACCAACTGAGCGACACCCCTGGCTGTTTAAAGACAGGGCTATTGAGGTCGAGAATGGCTGAGAAATTGCCAAGATCCTTCAACCAGGAAAGCAGGATCCAAAAAGCTACACTCCAGCATAGAGCTGGTTGTTCTGAGTGCCTCTGAGGGGTGCGCAGTTTCCAGCTTTATGGACGGAGCTGGGAGCCAATGAGAGTCTGGAATCGGGTCTCATGGAGTTCAGCTTGGGATTTGATTTGTGTGATGTAAAGTAGATAGAACTAGAAGTGGGGGCTTCATGGGGGCAAGCTGGGAGGTTAAGTGTCGAAGACATGGCATGCTCAAGAGAAAGCCAGCACAGCTCCTGGAACCATGGTGGTCCTGCACACCACAGACTATGGGCTTGAGACTAACTCCATCGCAAATGGTACCCAAATCACATCACCAGAGCAGGGAAAGGGTTTCTGAAGGCAGACCACTTGCATCCCTGTCTAAGATTGCTTGGTCCAGACTGGGTGGTCCTAGGAAGACTCTTTAAGCTCATCCATACAATGGGGTGAACAACACGTTTTGCTCAACATCATAGCTCTGAGGAGACCACAGACTTACTCATATTCATCATTGAGAATAAAGCCAGGTACAAATGCAGTAATATTTTGGTGACTGTTATGATATAAAAATCACCTGAAAGGGTGGATATCAAACTGCTAAATGGCTCATCCTAGGGAGTAAGATTTCTGTGGGTTTGGCCCTCAACATTTCTTCTTATGTTGCTTAACTCAAACCAATTATAGTGTTTATAATATAAAAAGATAAAGGAAAGGAACCCAGCAGCGTGTCTGTCTCAAAAGTTGATTGCCAGAGACTTCGTGTGTATTGATTTTTTTTTTCTCCTCTGGCACTGGCCTGCTAGAGGCACATGGGTGTATGTCTCTGTGTCACTTGGAGAAATGCTAGGAACAAGTGGCAGAGCCAGGGTGACTCAGGAGGGTCACCTGTAGCACCTGGTCACCCAGCCTCCTGGTCTAGAAGGTTCTGAGGAGGCATTCCCCTCTGTTTTCTGGCAGCACTATGAAAGGCATGAGGTGAGGTGGCCAGTGCCTGAGGCAGAACTTCCTCTCCAAATTCTCATACAGAAGGTAAGGGCACACTAAGGATACTGGGTCCTTCACGCTGGGGTTAGACTGTGTGGCTGCACAATTGGTTGGTCTGAGTACAGGGGAACAATAGTTCTTAATATTTTGCTCCTGGACCAGAGAGTGTGCTGCCCTGCTTGGTCTCTCAATCAGGAATGTGCTCCCATCATGTAGATAGCTCTTCCGCTCAGATGATTTGGGGACAAACGAGAAAGGGTGCAGTGGGGAGAGCAGCCACACTCAGAAAGAACGATAGCCTTAGCCTTTCATGTGGGGCTGGAGGGTAGCCAGCTGCCCCTTATGGAAGGGGTAAAGGTCGGAAACTCATGTGTGTCTACAGGTCATGGAGGCTGTTACTA
>PVIU01001111.1:126587-237319 GCA_004026605.1 Ondatra zibethicus
CTCTCCTCTCCTCTCCTCTCCTCTCCTCTCCTCTCCTCTCCTCTCCCTCTATACCCTAGACTGGCCTGGAACTTACTATGTAGTCCAGGCTGGACTCCATATTTCATGGTCATGCTCCTGCCTCAGCTTTCCAAATGCTGGGGTTACAGGCACTCCACTTTGTGGTCCCTGGTAGAGAGGAGAGGCTGCTAGCTTGCTAGCACAACAGCTCCCCAGGGATGTGACTTTGAGAGATTAAAATGTCATTGTGGTAATTTCTAAGCCAGGAGATCTGGCTTCTCTCTAGCACTAGAATGTCTAGAAAAGAAATGTGTGTATATATCATATGATTAAAATGATTGAGAGGGACCAGTGAGATGGCCGAGGTGGTGAAAGTGCTTACCACCAGGCCTGACAACTTGAGTTTGACCCATGAGACCCACACGGTGAATGGAGAGAACAGATTCTTGCAAGTTGCCCTATGACCTCTACACCCTGTACTGTGGCATATGCATGTTTGCACACACATATGTGCACACAAAATAAAAATTGTAATTATATTAAAAGCAATGAAGAGAAAGGGAAGGAATGCCTAATTAATAAATAATAAATAAAGAGTAAATAATATGGCTCTGTTAACGCCAAGGCTGGTTGGGAAATTCTTAGTTTTCTTCTCCCAAGGTTGCACCCACCCCAGCCCCATTGTGTAGACCAGGTTGGTTTTGAACTCATATTCCTTCTTTTTCAGCCTCACCAGTGCTAGGATTATAAACTGGCTGTCACAGAATGGGAGGACTACCAGCTTGATGCCGTCCCCGAGATGTGGATCAGTGTGGTGAATCAGCAGCCAGTGTTTAAATCTCTGCTCAACCTCAGCTTTACCTTGTGATTACCATCCAGGTTTCTTGCATCACCCGAAGGCCCATGATGTTTCTCCTCTAAGCCTCAGTTTTCTGAGCTCTGGAATGGAGTTAGGTACCATTGTCCTAAGTCTTTTTAAGGTGACTGGATGATCGGGCAGCTTACTCTGCAAACTGAGGTGCAACTGCAGAAGCCGGGCTGCTTGCCGCAGTCCCTTGGAACTGGGGAGGGTTGCAGAAAGGAACACATTGCAATAAACACACATGTTCAAAAGCCAGAAGAACAGAGCAGTAGCTCTCATGGGTATGAGGTAGCGACAGACTCCCTGGAAAGGTGGACAAATCAAAAGGGTGCAGAAAGAAAACATGGTCCTAAGGTCAGACCAATGATGGGGTGATGCAGAGCCTTCTGAAACTCTGGGAGTCCCAAACAAGGCTCTAGTTAATGATGGATTGAGAGTGTCAGGTGCTAATGAAGACGGGTGAGTGAGATTTTAAACAAACCCTATCACCTGGGGTTCCTTCTGACATCAGGCCCACTCAGTCCCAGGTGCTCATTGCTGTGTCTGACAGCCTCTGGGGCCAGGATAGCAATCCCATCCCTTGATACCTCTCTCTGTCTGCATCCTCTCACAGTGCAGGTCTGGTGTGTGAGTGGGAGCTGATGGTGCACTAGGATTCAGGGACTGCATTGCCATCTCAGGTGGGGCTGGCTGCCCAGCAGAGGAAGGGAGAACACAGTAGCGTCATCAGGCACATAGGCTTTGCAGACAACATGGTGAAGAAGTCTTGGGAATGGTGTGTGACTGACGGTTTGGGGAGCCCTGTCCCCCTGTAAGCTACTTGTTTGTATTTTCTTTTTTTCCCCTGCAAAGTGGAAGAGCGTCTTCACACACGGCTACAGTCAGGATGCCCTAGGGCCTTGCTACTCCCACTTCCTATCCATATAAGCCTCTGTGTCCTGAGAGGTCTTGCAGGAAGACTAACTCCCATGCCCCAGATCTCAGAAACTGCATCTTCACAAGACCCTTGGCACTTGGTATGTGCCGGAAATTTGAAAAACTTCAACTTAAAAAGTCTTTTTTGAGCACTTCAGTCTCTGGTCCCATCCCAGGAGAGCCTGATTCTGTAGTCTGATTGGGTACCTGTATTTTACTTTTAAAATGTTGCTACTTTGTGGCACTAGGGACCCTATTCAGCATTTCATCCTAGGGAGGTACTCTACCACGGAGCCACTTACCATTCCCAACTATTTAATTTTTAAAGCTATCTTTAATTATGTTTGATTGACATGTGCAAAGCTGTGCATATGTGTACATCTGTGTTTACTGGTGAGTTTATCTCCACCGTCAGTCCCCACATCTCTCTATCATTTCCAGCACTGACTGTTGCCTCTTCACATGTTATTATTTGGTAATAAGACCTTTTCTGTAAACTCGAACCTCTCAAGTTCTTGGGATGTCTCTTTAGCAAGCCCTTTTCAACTAGGCTTAACAGATCAGATTCTAAGTCTGCTCAGAACTCATGCTGCTTCAGATTCCTTGGCTCCGAGGGACAGTGTGATCCCCTGGAGTGAATGCGTGTCGGATATGAGGATGCAGCTCCTGAGGATGGGATTGGACTTGGGTGTCTTTTGGGCATCCCCCCGACATGAGGCAAGAGAGAGGACTGCTGCCTACTTCATGGCCGAGATTCCCAATTGTCAGCAGCATCCTGTTAAGATGGTAAACTCATTTAGTAATAGATCCTACAAAACAGGCGGACTCAAAGGCTGAGAGGGGTAATCTAATTGTGCTGAATTAGCTTCAGACAATATCAACTTCAGGAAGCCACAAAGGGATCTTTAAACATCATTTCAAAAGTTTTGGTCCCCCCCGCCCCCCCCCCCGGCACCCCTCCTAAGAGATCACATTCCAAAGCTGGGCTCTGTGTGGCTACCCCCCCCCCCAGCATCCAGCCACTGTTTCCTTCTAACTGCTTTCTCAATGAAGTTGCTGGCACCCCGTTGTGTCTTTGGTTGTGTGTTAGGCTTAACAGGGAATGGGGTTGCAGGAGACAGAGTTCAGGGCAGGGAGATCCTAAGTGCCAGGAACAGCAACCATGACTGTGGCTTTATTTGCCGACTGGTAAATTTTCTGCTAGGTCCTTCTGGTGCATTCTGATGCCCTTTTCCTTTCTTAAATGCAGGTTTTTATATAATTAAGGTGGCTTCCTTTTAATAATCATTTGCTACATTGTGTGTGTAGGTTCATTGCCTAATTTAGTTATTATCCTATCTATTTTGAAAAATGAGAAAAATACCATGGAGTATGTGCTCTTGGCCTGATTTAGCACCCACAAATTTCAGGTGGCAATTTTGGAGTTAGAACAAGAAGTGTGTGTGGGGGTGTAAGCATTGTCAAGGTTGCCTCTGGTCTGCATTTCATTTATTCTTTTGCAGAAAATCACCCACAATCTCATCATCTATAGAAGTGGGAGTTTCTATATCACCCGGGCAGGTAGATTTCCACTCCTTGCTTTTCCCCCTCCTCTGACTGTCATGACCACTGTGGCAGCTCCTGCACCATTCAATAGAGATTCCAGAAAGTTCTTAGTTCCCCTGAGCCAGAATTTCTGCGTGCATTAAAAATAAATCTATTATTCTTTTGCAGTGGCATAGGCTAAATCAAATCTAATGTTTCTCAATGTGGAGGCAGTGGCATCAGAGGTACTGGCAATCTTAAGGAGGACTTGGAATCTACTTAAAATGTTTCAAAGACTGTAGCCAATTGGGTAGTTACCTCTGCCCAAACCATATGGGCTGACAAGGAAGCACCACAGGTTCTTAGCAGTGTTTCATCTTAAATAGACTCAGCGAGGGGTATTTCTTATGCTGCGGTAGTTGGGGAGTGCCTGACTGTTGTGTATTCTTTTGACCAATGGCAATGAGTGGATAAGGCAAGGATGGGTTTAGTAAACAGCTAAAAAAAAAAAAAAGCTTTATATGCATACACATGGGGGTAGGGTAAGTGTTTAACAGTTGTTACAGAAAGTAGAGAACCTTTGCCTTTCTCCCCCAGGTTTTCAGATGAAGGCAGTGGTGGGGTATCATGCCATCTCAGCACGCTGAACATTTCCTGGGATGGGAAGGAAGACATTTACAGTCTTTGTCAGTCATCATGTCCTTCTTAGGGGACCTGTTCAAAGAGGGAAGTAGCTGACCGAGGGCCTCAATTTTTTCTGACTTCTGGGTCTGGGAGTAGCTGGGAACAGCTGTTATTATTATTATTTCGGTAATAGCTGAGATACACTGCAATCACTTTAACCCAATCTGTACTGTTATGGGAAAGACTGGGGAAAAGGTCATTGCCAACAGGAACAGCTAAAAATAATTTTTGCGATTGTGATTGGCGGAGCCCTTTCATTTTACAGGTGGGCAAAGTGAGACCCAGAAGGGTCACAGAGTCTTCCCAAGGTCATGCTACTATAGCTCAATTCCAGATCTCAGGTGTGCTGTGGCTGAGGCCATGCTAAAAAACCCGCAGAAGGCCTCGAGCTGGGCAGACAGGAGATGGTACCATCCATCTTAGAAATCATTTTGGCTTCTGCCAGCTGATGAAGGAAATAAAGTTAATGACATCCACATCAGTGTGATGCTGTCGTAGGCCCTGTACAGGCTGCCTGGAGGTGAGCACTGTAGATCCTCTGCTGCAAGGGAAAAGGCTTCTCTCTGCAGGAATGGCGTGTGTCCCTGCAGAGTGCCCGGTTCTGAATGGGACACACAACCACATAATTAGTCAATACCTGGTGAAGGGATGAAGGCAAGGGAGCCACTGGGACTGGTTTATCCAGAACCTTTGTGCAGATGGGGTCCTGTCTTTGCAAGTGGGTTGCTCAAAGCCTTAAGGGAACTTCTAACGGTTGGGTTTAGCCGTCTGAGTTGAAACTAGAGTAGCCACACGGAAGGAGCCTTGCTATGGCTGTGGCGCAGCAGGAAGGCGGAGTTGGCTCTGGAAGTCAGAGTCCATGGACCATAGCACTTCTGCTCTTTTCATTGCCCCACATAGCTGCAGCCTTTCTTAAGACCATCTCAAAGATAAATTTCCCATGTGCTCCTGGTAGATCATTCCCAGTTTCTCAAATAATGTGGATGTTTTGTGAGGATTTATAATTCTATTTTATTGGCTTTAGGTCCCTGTCCAAACTGTCAAAATGACATTTCTTTCCCATCTTTCCAAAGTTGCCAGAGGACATTTTGGCTGGCCCTGAGGCAGAGTTGCCTCATGGGCTTAGTTCTCTAGGAGAAAGGCCTTGGGTCATTTCAGAAACTTCTAGATGTGTTTTGCAATGCCCCCAGTAGGCAGGACTCAGGCAGAACATAGCTGTTACCAGGGAGAAAGACCAAGGTGGTTGTCTGCCCTTCTTGGTCAGCTTGGGAACCTTTCCAAGAGGGCCTATCTCAGGAAAACTCATTTATCTGTCTATAGTGATAGAGACATTAAATAATATATTTACCATGGTCATTCTTGCCTTAGAATTGATAGTAACACCTGAATTTCAAAGTTTTGATCAGCTTTCTTAGCAAGTGATTGCCACACAGAGGCTAAAATCTCAGCACAAGGTGTCATTGACTGGGATGGGAAATGGAAGAGGTATTTAAGGAAAAGGTGGTGCTCTGTGGGAAAATCACTTAGTTTATGTCCCTCTGTATTTATCCCCTGCTGAAGCACAAGCTAGGTTCCTTTCTGTTTCACCGGGGCATGCTGTGTATTCTGCCAGGGGTTGTTTCCCCAGCCACACTCAACTTTTCATTATTATGATTAGTGCATCAGAGCAGCTGATTCCAAATCTGGTTATTTTTATTGTCATTTTTAAACTGGAGCAATTCTGCGCCTTCTCACTGTATCCTGGGTTAGTTTGCAGTGTCTGGAGACATTTTTGTTTGTCGTGATCAGGGAGAAAAGATGCTACTGGCACCAGACAGGCTGCTACAATGCACAGGGCAGACGTCATGACAAAGAATTACAAAGATCAAAATGCCAATAGTGCAGAGGCCGAAAAGCATCCTCATAGATCATGTCTGTCTGAGTTATTGAGAAGGCAAGAAACTGTTGGGGTCACACTAGTCCCATCCTTGCTACAAGTCTTTGTAAGGACTCTGGGGGATCAAAGCCATGTTCCCTTTGGTTTAAAGGAGGGTTGAGAGGAATGCATTTCTGGTATTAAATAAATAAAGAAAAGCTGAATATCAGTTTTAGCCCAAGTGGATATAGGATCCCAACCTCCAAGTGATGCAAAATTTATATTATTGGATTACGGGGTGTCATGTATTAAATTTAAGACTGTCAGGCTGTTTAACATGAGAGCAGGAACTTCAGCCAAATTGCTTCCATGTTTTTGGGGACATGGCTGACAGCACTGCAGCGCGGGGTCTCCTAGGACCCCAGTCTGCCTTTCCGATGCCTCCACTCACTCCCCGCATTGGTGGCGTGTGAGGCTCCAACATTGCTCACGTCAGTTGTGTTTATTTGTTTTGCCGTCAATGTGGCTGCTTTGCTGGTTACACACAGATGCGATGCAGTAGCACCTTGGATAATGCCTTGGTGGCTCCCCAAGACTTTCAATAATTTCAAGCAGGTGAGCAGCTGACTTTACTTAATCTAAGAAGGGCTTGGACCCTGGGAATATACACTAGCTCATTCCAGCCCTCAGCCTGTCCCTTGGTAAGAAGGGCTAGTTATTCTCCTGTAACCTGCAAGGGAGCTGCTGGCCTCTGTTTACCCTAGATTCTAAGTCTGTTACAAGTCTTACCTAAAATTTACCTAAAGATGAAAGTATTATAGATGTAAATACCATCTGAGCAAGGACATATCACTTGGTTAACCCACTTGTGACCCCTTTCGCATCATCTACCTGGGAAATTGCAAAGGGTGTGAACATTGACTCCTGAAATGAAGCAGCCATCCTCCTGCTTTGATAGTGCCGCAGCACCAACGTGATCCGGATCTCTCTAGTCATGCCCCTTGCTTCCTCAGAAGCACAGTGAGTTCTCGATCAAGTCCATTGCTGCTCATGTGTGCTTTCATCCGTAGAGGGGAAGGGAGACACTCTCTGACGGGCCACCACCAGTTTACTTGAGGAATTAACACAGCGGAGTCTCACCCTCATCTAAGCGATTACAATGCAGATCGTTTAGGCCGATTCTCCTCTTCCTTTTTATGAGAGCTCATGTCTGGGAGAGGGAAATCAAGGACTGCATCAAGAAAAAAGGAGTGGGGGTGGGTAGAGTGATAAGACACTTCTTGCCACTTCCCATGAATTGGTAAATCTCACAAGGTCTTGGAATGTTGGACTTAAGAAAATACTTGGCTATTTACATTCTAAGCTGTGACTGGGACAGTGGCATGCTAAAGAATTATTTTAAGAGGGCATTAAAAGCTTTTGAAGTGCAATAACCCTGGAAATGGAGGAGGCATCTTGTCTTCATCATCTTGAGAGAAAAAAACACAAAGAGAGGCTCAAATTCAGAAACTGTCACTTCGGAGTGGAGACCTCATCCATATCACCAACCAATGGATTAGTCAAACCAACAGCTCTTTGCCGTGTAATCAAATCATACTTATGTGCTGTTTTAGGACCAGAGAGGATCTTATTTGGTGGTCATATGGGTTTTTAGAACAACCAGAGTGGGTTTTCTTTTCTAAAAAATGCCTATTAACTGACTACAAGAAGCAGACACGCAAGAACGAGGAAGATTAACGATCTCTGCAGAGCCTGGAAGAATATTTTTCAATTCATACAGATGGAATTTATCATCACCACCTCTGAAGATGGCATGATTTGCTCACTTACAAAAGACCTATCTGTTTCAATACTTCCTAAAGATGTGATTTTTCACTTTTCACTAGGGCTAACACAAGAATGCTAAGCCCTGTAAACAGAGAATTAGGAGTCAATGGAAGGGTATGGAGAGCCCAGTTATGGCAGCAGGGACAGGCCTTTATTCATAAATAAGAACTGCCCTTTGGAGTAGGGGAGGGTCTGTTGTAACAGAGTTTGGAAAGAAGTATGTATCAGGGAGGATGGAGTCAAAGTTTTAAAAGGAAAATATTTCTCAGTGTCTATTCGCAAATAGGCCCGATCTGCACTTAAGTTCGGGCTTTTCAAGCTGAGGTCATAACTGCGTTATCCCCCTAACTCCAAACCACAGGGACCCTGACCCACCGCCCCGCCCCCAAGAAAAACAACAAAAAGGGAGACAGAATGCTCTGTTTTGTGCCTAGCCAGTCCAACTGCAACCTTCCGCGTCACCACTAGTTGTCACTTCGCTCCCAGACGGGAGACCCGGGATTTCCAGCACTGCGGTTTGAGAGAATGCGGTCCCAATTAAACTAAAAAACTCGTAAAGCTTTCCTTTAAGTCCTCAGCGCCGAGTAAAGGGTAACGAGAAGAGGGGCCAGAGGGCGAGTATCGGGGGAAGTGTAGCAGTCAGACAGACAGACAAACCGCAAGAAGCAGGCAAACCGCTGCTGGAGCAGCCACTGTCTGGGACCTACACGCACCAGCCAGACACCCTGCGGGTGGAAGGGGGGGAGGGGAATGGAAAGGCCTTCAGCACACAGTACCCCCTCCCCAACTGATGAGGCCACGGCAGAGTCAGCCTCTTTACACCACCTGAACCCCATTTGCACCATAAGGATAGTCGTGGTCAGTATAGGAAATCGCGTACCTGAAGAATACAATGGTCTCCCAAAGGTAGAATCGCAGAGTGTTGAAGCTGTACATTTTCTAGGTTCTTGTGCTGTAAAGTCCACGAGTTATGGGGATGCAAAAATGTTTCCGATGGACACCGACGAAGCCAGAGAGCGCCACTGGGGAAAATAATCCAGATGTTTAAAGGAGCTAGGGAATAGAGGGACGAGGTGGCAGAGCCTGGGGAGAATTGCAGCCAGGAGGCTTGGGCACCGCGGACAGCGGCGGCCGTGCAGGTTCAGCACCACGGAGAGCGTCCAGCCTGGCTGCGGGCGGGAAGAGCGCCGCTGATGCTCAACTCGCTGGAGGCTCCCTGCGGCGCTGGGAGGCACTCTTGGGGGTGGGTATATTTTCTTCTTTTCTTTTCTTTCTTTCCTTTTCTTTTTTTAACCCTTGATTTTATGTCGAGATGGCCAGCTTCATGCAAGCAAGAAATCCGTGGGGATCAGAGTCCTGGCCTCGGACCCTTAGACCCGGCTGGCATCTTCTTTCTGGCCCTGGGCTGGCCCGAGGGGTTGTAGGGGTTGTGTGTGTGTGTATGTGTGTGTGTGTGTGTGGGGGAGGTGGAGCAGGTGACGGTGCTGGCTTCAGTTAGATGTCGGAGAGTGTGCCAGGCTGGCGCATCGCAACCCAGTCCCAGAATCTCCTTCCCCTGCCTCCGTTCCAGTCTGCTGTTGCCTTGCAGTTCGTGTTCTCTGGTCCCCGCCGAAGAAGTTGGGATAGCTGCAGGAAAGGTGTCCCATTGCTTTGGGGCTGCAGGTGCAATAGAGCCCACCACAACTTTCAGGGGCTGCTGGGGTCCATGGCTTCCCAGCAAGGCTCAGGATCCCAAGCTTTCAGAGGCATGTCGGGTTTCTGATCTCGCGCATCTTCTGGCTAGACTCCCTCAGATCTTCAGACTTTCTTACTGCATTAATGTAACAAACTGGCGGCGTAGAGGATGGGGGGGGAAGAGCCGACGGGAGGGGGTGGAGAGGAGAAAATGGGGGGAAAAAGTCCTTAGAAGCTTCAAACCCTCCCACTCGAGGTGTTCATTGGCCCGCGGCTGCGAAAACCATATCTTCTCTCCAGGTTCGGCCAATTGTGTGTTAGGCTCTGGCTTGAATTTAACCCTTGAAGTGCTGGTAGAGACCAGCTTCCTGCACTTCCCAGGCCCCAGTGTCTTTGCAGGTCTTCTGTTACTCCAGGGAGGTCACGAAATCCATCTTTTAAAAGACTACAGTCTTTTTTAAAATCTTAACTTTGACTTTTTTTTTTTTAAAGAAAATAGTCGCTTGTAAGGGAAACACCACGAATCCCAGTCCAGATGGTGCTCAGGGGACTCGGTGTACCATTTAAAAAGGCTCTTGGAACCAGAGCCCTCAAGTTCTTTAAAGTGCGGAAGCTATAATATTTGGGCCCAGAAGATGTAGAAAAAAGTCTGGTGGACAGAGTAAGTCTCCTTCCAGGGTCACTGTGGTAGGGAAGTTCAGGAAAAAAAAAACAAAACAACAAAAACAAACAAACAAACAAAAAACCCAAACCAACAACAACTTAGTCTCTATGGTCAAAGGGGAGCTGACCTGCCTGGTCTCTTTTGAGAAAGACAGAGACACACTCCTCCATCTGAACCAAAGATCCGTCATTCATGCTGGGAAAACTGGACTCCAGATGAACAGCAGAGCCAGGGAGGACAGATCTTGTTCCCGTGATGCTCACCTTCCCCTCATTTTCTCTCACTTGCCTTCCTCTGTTTCTCTACCTTATCTGACTCTCCGAAATGAGATATACATTTCACTGTTAAGCCCATCTGGGGAGGTAGAGTTAATCAGATTTTCTCCCAGCCAGGGGACTTTAGTGGATTAATACCCTCTGCAGGATTTTCTGGCCCGCTGGAACTGGCTGGGACTCTGGGGGCTCTCCTTTCCAATGCTGCTAAGAGAGGACAAGCCTTCTGTTTACCCAGCATACTCAGGAAGTCCTTTCTTAGGGTAATAGTCCCCACATCTCTGCTCTCTGCAAGCTTAGCTCTTTACCCAAGTGGAGCTTCCTTTCCCAGTTCAGGGCCAGACCAGCAGCACCCCTCTCTCCCGGACTGCAGAAGCATGTGCCAGAGGGACTCTTTCATGACTTCCCCACACCAGGGATTCCAAAATGTGTTCAGTAGTGACTGTAAAGGAGATTTGCAATCGATAGTGGATGCTCACGAATCTGATACAAATGTCTATGTAGATGCACCGTATTGAATATATACATGTAACTATGTAGCATATGTAATCGAAAGCTGACCATTATCAGCACACCAGCAGACATCCCACATGGCCTCATTGCTCTCCAGTCACACCTTCAGGTAAATATCATTGTCTTTGCTCATGTGTTTGTGTGCATATATGTGTGTGCTCTTGAAAGTGAAGTTATTCTCTCTCTCTCTCTCCCTCTCTCTTTTCAGACAGTTTAATTATGTTGCCTTGACTGGCAAAGAACTGGAACTAGATACGTAGACCAGGCTGGCCTCAAACTCACAGAGATTTACCTGTTTCTGTCTCTTGAGTACTGGGACCAAAATCTTGCACCACCATGCCTGGCCTAATAAGTGTGTGTACTCCCGTGTGTATCATTTTTGATTTGTGTTCTGCATTAATCCTGAAGTGAACCTGAAGTGTTTATTTGTGCTTGTCTATTTCTTTTTGCAATAGGTTTCTGTCCAGATAGGCATATATATTGATATATTCCTATATGTGTGTATGTGCCACATATATGTCTCAACATGTGTCAGTGTGTGCCCCAGAGACATTAAAACAAGTAACAAGTCAGCAACTGTATCCCAGCCACAGCAGGCTAGGAAACACCTGCACAGTCAGATATGCATGCAATGTCTAACACTTTCTTTTACTCCTCCTATAATGGAAATGGTGTGTGTGTGTGTGTGTGTGTGTGTGTGTGTGTGTGTATTGTTGCTGCTGGTGAGTGCGAATATTTCCCAGCTTGTGATAAGAGAAGAGACTGATGTATGGCACAAAAGAGGGGTACTTGTGTTTTTAACAGGTTTCTGTTTGTGTGAGGCTGACAACTTTGATTCAGTCACACAGATGAACTGAGTATGCCTCAAGCATGGGATAAACAGTGGTCTGAACTCCTGGGATAGACAGCTGCTTCAGAGACTGTAAGAAAGCCAGAGAGCCAAGGGTCTGTCCAGTTTATTAACTTTTTCAAAGAACCAACTCTTTGGTTGATTTTGTGTATTTTTTTTATTCTTAATTTCATCCAAAGCATAAATGGATGGGACGACATGAACATAAAAATTTCTGAACAGCCAAGGAAATGATTGGCAAAGTTCACAGACAATCCGCAGAAGAGTAGAAAATCTTTACCATGCACCCTTCAGACAAGAGGTTGCTATTTAGAGTTGTTCACAAAGAATCACAGAAAATAAGTCCCAAGGAAATAAAACTACAAATCAACAGATGGATGAATAACTGACCAGGCTGTTTTCAAAACGGAGGAGCACAAATGGCCAATAATTGTTTTAAAAACTGTTAGGGGTATGCAAATTAAAACTACTTTTAGACGGGAGGCAGAGGCAGGCAGATCCCTGTGAGTTCGAGGCCAGCCTGGTCTACAGAGCGAGTTCCAGGACAGGCTCCAAAGCTACACAGAGAAACCCTGTCTCGAAAACTAAAAAACAAAACAAACAAAAAACTACTTTTAGATACTACCCACCCCAGTCAAAATAACTGTCATCAACAACCCTGCCAACAAATATTGGAGAGGAAGTGGAGAGAGAAAAAAAACCCTTATTCACTCTTGTTGGGGTGTGTGTGAGTTCATACAGCTATTGTGGAAATCACTCGAGATTTTTCAAAAATTAAAAATAGAACTATCATGTGGCTCAACTGTTTTACTCTTGGACACATACCCAGAGAATTTGGTACCCTACCACAAAGGGGCTTGTACCCTGCCTTTGTTGTTCACTGTAGCCAAGAACTGGAATCATCCTAGATGCCCATCAACAGATGAATGGGTAATGAAAATTATATACATCTCAAAACTTGTTCACCGACCACTATGTGTGAGCTATACCATGTGCGTGCCCACACACATGCACCTCCTCCCACACAAATCAAAGAATAAACATGTAATACAATTTTAAAGAAGAAGAAAGTTAAGGGGTTCACAGTAACATGGAGACATGTTTTTATATGAGGCAACCAGATCAGGGGATGTTCTGAAAGAAGATGTGAACAGCTGTTAAAGGAAATGAGGACTGAGACAGAGGAGAGTTTTCCAGGTGAGGGCAAGAGCTGCAGGGAGACAAAGGAATGAGGAATATATTAGAGTGTGCAAGTTCCTGATCCAGTGTGCCTGAGGGGAGAGGGGCAGAGAGACTTTGGGGCTAGACTACTTCTAGTCCCTGGGGTTTAGTATTACCTCCTGGATAAGGACTTCGATTTTTACTTAAGTGAGGTAGGGAATCACTGGAGTGTGTGTGTGTGTGTGTGTGTATGTTTTTTTGCATGAATTCTATGTGATGGATATGTCTGTGTGTCTACATGAATCAAAGCAGGAGAAACCCACCAGGAACAATTGAAAATATTCTTAGTGACTGGCCTTTTGTTCAAGTTTATGTACAGAAGGGAAAAATTAATCCAGAGAGATTAATCAACTTCCCCTTAGACCAGTAGCAGTTGGCAGAAGAACATGAGGATCTTAATTATAGCTAAAAAATCTTCCCAGTGCTTTTGTTTCAACTAAGAGGAAGGACATACAGAAAAAGGATCAAAGCAATCTAGAAGGGAAGGGATTCTATCTGGATTATTAATGATATACAGATAAATACTATGTATTTAGAAAATGCAGTTAATACTCTTACCATAGCAAACAGCTTAGTTTAGCCTGGCTTACCTTAAGCACGTGCAGAACTCTAACATTTGCCTATAGTTGGGCTGCATTATTAAGCATAATGCTCATTTGATTGCAGCCTGTCTACACACACACACACACACACACACACGCACACACACACACGCACACACACACACACACACACACACACACACTGCGCGCGCACACACACGCGCCATAGGAGGTGGTCAATAAGTATCTCTTGCAGGAATGAGTGAATAAATAATTGAAAGAAAAATAAAAAGTTATAAAAAGTTTCAGGCAGAGGCTTTAAAGCGAGGGGAAATGAGTATTAATCAGGTGAGATTTACCATCATGTGCCACCAGGTACTAACAGTGGGCATGGAGTGCCTGGCTGTTCCTACAATGCTCTGAGAGGCACCGTTGACATTCTGTTAATTAAAAATGAAACAAAATAGGGCCTAGGCAGGTGACCTGGAGTTTGACAGTGCTTGCTGCTCTTATAGAGGACCTGAGTTTGGTTCCTAGCACCCATGTTCAGTGTGGCGCATAACCACCTGTAATGCCAGCTCCAGGGGATCTGCTGTCCCCTTTCGGCTTCTGAGGGCACCTGCATGAACTGGGGCACATATAGGCAAGCAGACACACATATCTATGCATTCATATACACATAAAAAACAGGCATGGTGATGGATGACTTTAATTCCAATACTCAGAAGGTAGAGGTGGGTGGATCTCTATGAGTTCAAGGCCAGCCTGGTCTACACATGAGTTCCATACCAGCCAGGGCTACAGAGTGAAACTCTGTCTAAAAGAAGAAGGGACCCCAGGACTCCTTGGAAACTCTCGGTGGCACCAGATCTCTGTTCTGAGGCACAGCTGCTCTCAGTACTAATGGTACTACCAGAGCACTGATTAGGTACTCAGGGCTCAGCAAAGAATGACGGACTTGTCTAGATCTCAGAACTCTACAGGGATGTATTTGAACCCTGCGTTCCCAAGCCTAGAGTGAGGGAAGGGAAGCGAGGCTCTGCAAGGAGGAAATGGATGCCTGCTATCAATGCAGATCAGACCCCGGCTTCCTGCCCCAGCAGCTTGATGCCCACATGAGACCCTGCATTATCTTCCGAGACCTCATTTCCATGCTTCCCTCAACCGCCTCTCTCCTTTCTTCTCAGCCTGGCTTTAACTCTTATTTTATCTTTACTCAGTTGGTTCTTCTTGCTTAGCTTCTTATCTCTTAGAGCTTCCACAAGGACTTTGAGTATTATGGAGTCTTGGCAGAGGACATAACTTTTTTTTTTCTGAGTCTGTTCTTTCACTTGAGTTCATTTATTTGTTTTAAAAAAATCATGTATGTATTGAACTTCATCTGAGTGTAATGCTACATTGAGGTTCTTTCCCCCTTTAGCCAGTGTTTACTGAGGTTTTTCTTTTACTTTTGTGTGTGTGTGTGTGTGTGTGTGTGTGTGTGTGTGTGTGTGTGTGTGCCAGGAGCTGTGTGAAATGGTAGCAGAATAGTGTTCATCCACTTGAAAAGAGAGGGTTCAGGAAGAGACACTTGCAGGTTATATTTTAAAATGAGTTGAAGGCCAGGCATGGTAATTCTGGACCACAATCCCAGCACTGTGGATGCCAACACAGGAGGACTGCCAGTTCAAGGCTAGCCTGGGCTACTTTATTAGTTACTTCTCTTGTCATTCTATGTACCTGAAAAGAAGCAGCTTTTAAGGGAGGAAGGGCTTATTCTGGCTCACGGTTTAAGGAGGGATGTGGCTCATCATGGTGGAGAAGGTGTAGGCTACAGGCTGCTCCATGGCAGCAGGGCTGTGAGGCTGCTTGTTCACATCTCAGTAGGTCAGGAAGCAGAGAAATGGAGGGTGCTATTATTTAGCTGGTGCTCTATTCTTTGCCTTTTATTTCCTAAAATGTCCATGGATGGTACTACTTATATCCAGGGTAGGTCTTTTCTCCTCAACTAATCCTCTCCAGAAATGCCCCTCCCCTGGCACAATCAAAGCTCATCTCATCAATGTCATAGGCGTTTCTTGGTGTGTGAGTGTTTTTGGGTTTGTTTTTTTTTTTGAGACAGGGTTTCATTATGTAGGCATGGCCTGGAACTTGTTATGTAGACCAGGCTGGCCTTAGATTTACAGAGATTGCTTGCCTGTGCCTGCTACGTGCTATAGGAATGAAGATGTGCTCACACACACCAGCCCTCTAGTCCCCTGATCTCACACACTAGCCTGCAGTCCCCTGCTCATACACATATAGCCCATTTCTATTGCTTGTTTCATTCACATGGGAACATATTTGCTCGCAAGAGGGCTTGGCTTGTAACTTTCCTTCTTTGAAATACCTTTCTCAAATTTTCATACAAAATCACTGTTTCGTGGCTCTTTCTTTCTCCCTGTGGAAATTGTACATGTGTGCAGGTGAGTGTGCTTGTGAATGTAGGTGCTGGAGGAGAACACCTTTGTTACTGTCTCTGCTTTACTCTCTTGAGACAGGGTCTCTTACTGAACCTGGAGCTAGGCTGGTGGTAGGGAAGTCCCATCCATCCTCCCATCTCTGGCTCCTGCCCCTAGCACTGGCATTGCAGGGACTTGTCCGTTTCCCTCCCTCCCTCCCTCCCTCCCTCCCTCCCTCCCTCCCTCTCTCTCTCTCTCTCTCTCTCTCTCTTTCTTTCTTTCTTTCTTTCTTTCTTTCTTTCTTTCTTTCTTTCTTTCTTTCTTTTTAAATGTGGGCACTAAGATTCAAACTTAGGACTTCACGCATGTGCATCAAGTGCTCTTACCACTGGGCAACCTTTTCACCCTAAAGCATATTTATTTATTTATTTTGTGCTAGGGTTTAGAACTTGGTGCTTGATGCATGGTAGATAAGTGTTCTACCACTGAGCTACGCTCTGAGCCTTTCTTTCTGTTCTTTATTATCCTCTATGTAGGACTGGTGTTATGGGGCTGGAGACATGTCTTAGTGCTTAGGGGATTGCTGCTCTTCCAGAGGATCTAAGTTCAGCTCCCAGCACTCATGTCTGTTAGCTCATGATCAACTGTCATTCCAGCTCTAGGTGACCTGATGCCCTTTCTTGTCCTCTCAGCCTTCTCATGCATGTGGCATATACTCACATTCACATTAAAGAAAAAGTTTGGTGCCAATTTTTTCCCCCAAATGTTTGCAAGTGTCTGCTGGTGAAATTCTTTGGAGGTGCAGGTTTCTCTGGGGAAGACTTTTGCTTTCAGGCTTTCGCTTTTACTAATTTTTAAAAAGCAGATAAGGGGTCACTCTAATTTCATCTTTTCTAGTAACGGCCTTAATAAGCAGTACATTTCTAGGCACCCATCCATTTCATTTAAATGTTTAAGTTTATTTGCATAAGATTTGATAATCCCCTGATTTTGTTAGTGTGTAGACTTTGGTGACATCTTTCTTATTTGTCATCCTGATGCCATGTGCACCCTCTCTTTCTAGACAGTTCTACGAGATCAGTCATTTTATTTTATTTTATTTTTTACTTTTTCTTCAATTAAATCACTGCTTGGCCCATTAGGTCTAGTTTCTTATTGGCTAACTCTTACATCTTATTTTAACCCATTTCTATTAATCTGTGTATCACCACTAGGCTGTGGCTTACCAGGTAAAGCTCCAGCATCTGTCTCTGGTGGGGCTACATGGCTTCTCTCTGACTCCACCTTCTTTCTCCCAGCATTCACTTTAGTTTTCCCTGCTTACCTATATCCTGCCTTGCGCAGGCCTAAGACAGTTTCTTTATTAACTAATGGTATTCACAGCATACAGAGGGGAATTCCACATCACTTCCTCTTTTTTGTTTAAATAAAAAGGAAGGTTTTAACTTTAACATAGTAAAATTACATATAACAAAACAGGTATCAATCAAGAATTACAGTTACAATATTTATATCCACTTTATCTTTTATCATAACTAAGGAAAAGAATAACTATAACTATCTATTCCTCAACTCCATAAAAGACTCCAGAAGGATATAATATTACCTAAGTTAACAGGAAGTACATTGTAAGAAACTTTCAAAACTCTAGAATTGACAGAGACATCTCGCTACCTGGACAGTCACCCAAAGTTCTTCTGTACCGTTGGGGCATCCACCTTCAGTCCTCAGGCCCATAGTATCCACCAGGCTTTTTTGTGAAGCAGAAAATTTCAAAGACAGTTTTGTCTATATTGGAAGTTTGTCCATCACCTTTTTTCTGTGTCCTGCAGAATGTCTAGCAGACTCTTTCATGAAGCAAGAACCCTGAATGACCATCTCACCTTTAAGCAAATTCAGCAGTCATCTCTCTGTTGGTCCTGCATGTCCAGTTCATACAGCATAACATCAAGCAGTCCAGGCAAGAGCAGTTTCTTGCCCAAATGGAAATCAGCCATTTTATTAGTCACTTCAAGCAGTAAACCTTAATTTCCTGTATTATACATTTTATCTGTTACATTTTGGGGGCTCTCATCTTGTTCATTTTGTGGGGGTTCTATTTAATTCTATCTTCTTGTTTCTTGGATGAATAGTTGCATATTTGACATCAAGCTTTTTTTATTTTTCTATTTAAATGTTAAACATTTAGGACATCGAATTTCCCCTAGGCTTTGTATCCTCAAAATTAATGGTAAGTTATATTTCAAAAAATTTTGAGACAAAGTTTCTCACTGAGCCCACTGCAGCTCACTGATTGACTGGGCTGGCCAGCCAATGAAATTCAGGGACACAACACTTTCCCAGCATTGGGGTTATAGACCTGAGCCACAACACCCAGCTTTTATGTGGATTCTGAGGATCTGAATTCAAGTCCTCATGCTTTAGAAGCTGTCACTTTACCAACTCTACCAGCTTCACAGCCTCTTGTTGGTAATGTTATTAGTAAATGTTATTAGTTAACGGATGTAGTTTGCTCATATTCAGTTCCATTGTCCCTCTCCTACTGGTTATGTGGTTAGGATGTTTGTTAGTTTATATGGTACTTTATTCTTTGGTCTTCAGAGCTATCTATTCATCTATCTATCTATCTATCTATCTATCTATCTATCTATCTATCTATCATCTATCTATCATCTATCCTGTTTTGGGGGTGATCACAGCATCACCCATATGGCTTTGTAAAATCTTATTTATTTGTCTTTTTATACATATGTATAAAAAGTATGACCTCACACTTCTGATCCTCCTGCTTCTAGCTCCTAACTTGCTGGCCTGACAGGTGTGTGTGGTGTCCTGATGGAACCAGGGTCTCCTGCATGCGAACAAGCACATCAACCCAGCTATCCATCCAACCCTCTTCAGAGTTTTTTTTTTCCCTTCAAGTATCTGGCTTTATCACTTCTTGGCCTTTGGGACTAAGCTCATGTGTATGCTGTTTGAAGACGTAGCTCCATTCTTTCCTGGATTACTTCTTATCTAGAAAAGCTTTACAGTAACTTCTATCTGATCTTTAGAAGTCATTAATCTTTAGTTTTCCTGGTTGTTTTTGACCTATAATCAATTTGATGTGAGGGAGCCAGGTTGGGTGTGCTTTATAAATACCCACCTGAGACTCACCCAGCTTTGTGGACATGGGTCTTGGTGCATTTCCTCAAGGACTCTTCTTCACCTCCCTTCCTTCTCTCTGACCCCTCCATCTGGGAGCCGGTTATATGTGTGTTAGACCTTGCTACCCTCTGCTCCCTGTGCTTGTTCTATTTTCTCCTTCTGTCTTTCTGCATCGGTCAGAGTCCTTGCTCCTTTTTTTCAGTAAATGTTTTGCTGTGTTTAACCTGATTCACACTTATCTGTAATGTTAATTTCAGTTTTTTTTTTTTTTAGCTTTCAGCTCTAGTATTATCACTTGGTTCCTTCCTTCCTTCCCTCCTTCCCTTCCCTTCACTTCTTTTGCCTTCTCTTCCCTTTCCTCTCTTCCTCTTCCACCTAGATTTACTTTTATTTCTATTTATGTGTCTCTGTGTGCCATGTATGTATGAATGTTGATGGGAGCCAGAAGGGGTGTTAGACCCTATGGAGCTGGAGCTACAGGCAGTTGTGAGCCTCCCAACATGGGAGCTGGGAACTGAACTCAGTTCTTGGCAAGAGCGACAAATGCTCTTAGCCACTGACCCATCTCTCCAGTCCTCACTTCTGCTTTTATACTCAGTCCATAGTCTGTTCTTCAAACAGTGGTGAAAGTAGTTTCCTCCTCTTCTCCCTCCTCCTTTTTTTGTGTGCATTCATGTGTGTGAATGAGGGTGTGTTCATAACACTGTGCATGTGTGGAGGTCAAGGGATCATCTTAAGTGTTACTCTTCACCTTTAACCTTGTTTGATGCAGGGTCTCTTTGCTGATTTTCTATTGCTTATGCCAATATAACTATCTTACAAGTTTGCAGGATTCTCCTTTTCCTATCCCTACCACACCCCATCTCATCATAGGAGCGATTGTACTTTATATGGGTTCTAGGCATTCAAATGCAGGGCCTCATGCTTCTGAAGGAAGAGCTATTACCCTCTGAGCCATCTCCTCATCACAAGAGTAACATTTAACCATTCCATTTAAATATTTTCACGGCATCCCTTGTGCACACAGAATGAAATACAGCTGATCACACAGACCCACATGATTGGCATTGCACCCCTCTCTGACTGTACCTCTGCCACTCTCGCTCAAGCTACAGATCTTGGTTACTCTTGTTTGAGTCCAGATATTTACCTGGTTGGTAACTATCAACCAGCATGCAGATCTCAGATAAAGTACAATCTCTTCTCCGACCATTCTTCACGAAGAGTCCCTTTCCAACTGCTACCATTTGTTGTCTTATTTCCCCCCAAACCATAACCCTTATTTAACCTTTTTGTGAACTTATGAATTTCTTTTGTATTTTAGAATATAGACAGCAGAATAAGAGGCATTTTATCTCTCCAAATTTATTGTTTATTTCCCGCTGCTGTGATTAAAATGCTCCAACGAAAGCAACTTAAGGGAGGAAGGTTCATTTGGTTCACAGTCAATCACGGAGAGGAAATCCCATCAACAGGAGCTTGAGAGACTCAGTCACGGTGAGTCCACAGTCAAGAGCAGAGTGCAATGAATGGATGCATGCACACTAGTGTTCAGTTTGTTCCCTCCATTTTACACAGCCCAGGATCCTCTGCTCAGGGAGTGGTTCTGCCCACAGTTAAGATGGATCTTCCCACAGTAATTAACTTAAGACAGTTTTGCACAGACATTCTTGGAGGCTGACCTTAATGGAGACACTCATGCGTTGGGGCTCCTTTCTCAGCTGGATCTAGGTTATGAAGTTGACAAAACAGCACCGCCCCCTGGCTATAGTAGATCATACACACATCAAACATTAAATGGATGAATAGAACATTCCAAGATTTGCTTTCCATGTTGAGCCGTGTTTCAAGGTTCTGATCATAATGACCATATCGCACAAAGCCTTATTGTCTCCCATTTACAGAGAAATAGCTTTGAAGGTGCAGAGAGACCAGTTTCCTTCAGTTATAGCAGGAAAATGAAGGGTCTGAAGGCTCAACTCCACCTTTAACCTCTAATGTCAGATTTTAGATTCCTGGTTGGTATCACACATTGTGAACTATTGGCTCTAATCAATTAGGTTTTCTCTTTGACATTTTCATGGGGCCTCTTTTCTCCGTCAGGGATGGCTTCATTGTAAGATGTGTTGGTGTGTAACTGTAATATCAGCACTTGGGAGCCTGAGTTAGGAAGGCTGTGAGTTTGAGGCTAGCCAGGGTTTCACAATACGACCTGCTCAGACCAACGCTTTCCTTGTTAACAACAATGTGGCAGTCACATGTCCCCAGTTACAATTTTGTTGGAAGGGATTCGAGGGGAGATCGCTGCTCTTTTTGCTTACCCAGATTACATGTCACTCTTCTGGGACGCCCCCTGGGATCCTCCCTGAGCAATGCTTCTCTCTCACCCACTGTCACTGTGGTCTGGGGGGTCTGGTGGTCACAGTGCTCAAATCTATGACTGAATACCTGACAAGGACCCACTTGCAGGAAGGAGGATTTGGATCAGAGTTTGAGGATGTACTACACTGTGGCAGAAGCTGCTTGTCTACGGGTGGACGGCACAGCTATGATGACAAGCTCGCGAGCTGCTGCGCTCACATGCGGATGCATCGGGAGGCAGAGGAGGTGAGGGTTGTGGTACTCATCCATTTCCCTCTTCCTCTTTTCAGTTTTGTTTTGGACTCTAGCCTGTGGGACACCCCTCTGGGTGTGGGGGGGTCCTGTTTCCTGATTTAAGCCTTTCTGGAAATGTTCTCACAGGCACACACAAGGTGTACCTCACTAATACCCTAGGCGTTTCTAAACCAAACCAAGTTTATAATATGAATTAACCATCACATAGAAAGTTAGCCAGAGATTCCAGGGTAGGGGATACAAGACTGTCAGTCAATACACTTCAGTTTCTAGCAGGTGCTTGGTCAAGATAAACACGTGATGCTGGTCTACTCATTATTTTATTTGTGACTCTTTCACTGGAAAGAGATTCACTTTAAAATGTTTTTCTTGACTATTTCCTTTTTGACAATAGACAGGCTTCAAGCTCATTGTTTTCCAGTCTCAGCTTCTGGGTGCTGAGATTGTAGGCAAGTGGCACCCCATTCAGTTCCTTAACTCTTTTTTTTTCAAGACAAGGTTTCTCTGTAGCTTTGGAGTCTGTCCTGGAACTAGCTCTTGTAGACCAGGCTGGCCTCAAGCTCACAGAGATCCGCCTGCCTCTGCCTCCCGAGTGCTGGGATTAAAGGCGAGCGCCACCACTCCCAGCTCAGTTCCTTAACCCTTAACCCTTAGACTATGATATATGCATAGGAGAACCAAATATGCCCTGCTCTACAACTAAAACAAAATTAAAAAGAAGCTAATACTGAAGAAATGAAGATGGTAGAGCTTGAGAGAGTCAGATTCCTCATAGTGTGCTGCGAGTGCCTATTTCTAGCCGGGCTCAAGTCATCATCTCCCCCGGCCTTTTCAGTTAAATGGACCAACTAATTCATCTCGTGCTCAAGCCAGTTGTACTTGGATATTTCTTTCTATTACACTGTAAAGAGTGCCGATTCATACATGCTCCATAAAGGGCAGTTGATGGTTGATTTACTGTGGGTGTAGACTTTTGCTTAACGCAGGAGTATGTTGCCTGATTAGAGGCTTAGGGTGTTCTGAATGACCTTGAGGAAGCCTTCCCCTGCCTCCCATCCCACAGTTCTCTGCTGTGCTTTTCTATCTCTGGCATCTCAGTGGAGGGGTTCTGATGTTTGGATGTCAGTTAAGCAGAAATGATGGTAATAGGGAGACATCCTTCAGTAGAAGGTCCCACATGGCCAGAGTTGCTAAAAGGTGAAGGTGGTGTCTTCTAGAGAAACTGAGGCATGTGTCACTGATGATATGAAAGCAGATACTGAGCTGTCAAATCACAGTTTGGGAGTTGTGAGATGTCAGAGCTGATTCAAGTCTCCTAGGATAAACCATGCTTCCAGGCTCCCTTCCTACTCACAAACAGCATGGAGGAGGCCTTCAGTGTACCTGACTTTTGCTAATTTTGGAATCAAAGCTTATACTTGGAAAGTAAGTCCCACTCATTTGCTATGCATAAGGCAATGGGGGCAAAGTTTGTGTGTGGGGGCTTTTGAGGTCAAATTTGGACTTTTCTACTGGCTAATGGGTGGCGTTGATAAAGTTACTTGCCACTTCTGTACTTTTGTTGTCCCATGTATAAGATGGTGGTGACAGTAACACCTACCTCATTAAGCTATGAAATTTAAAGCAGAACAGCCATGGAGAAGTGTGTGAACATTATCAATGCCGTTACTTCACCTTCTCATACTAGGCGGTCCTTGGTCTGTGTGCTGAATAGTTTTATGTCAACTTGACACAAACTAGAGTCCTCAGAGAGAAGAGCATCTCAGTTGAGAAAATGTCTCCATAAGATAGGGTTGTAGGCAGGCCTGTAGAACATTTTCTGAATTAGTGATTGACGGGAGAAGAGCCCAGCCCATTGTGGGTGATGCCATCCCTGGGCTGGTGGTCCTGAGTTCTATAAGAAAGCAGGCTGATCAAGACACGAGGAGCAAGTCAGGAAGCAGCACCCCTCCACGGCTTCTGCATCAGCTCCTGCCTTAGGTCACTGCTCTGCTCGAGTTTCTGATCTGACTTCCTTTGATGATAACCTACCTGTGATGTGGAAGTGTCAGCTGAACAAACCCTTTCCTCTGCAAGCTGCTTTGGTCATGGCCTTTCATCACAGCAATAGTAACCCTAACTAAGACAGTTTGTGTCCTGACTTTATTTGGGATTGCCTTGGTTAGTCATTCCTGATAGCATCATGAACTTCAGGCTGGAGACCAGGTCCTCTTGAGACCCCAAGGCCTATAACACAGTTAACAGATAACTGTGAGACAGGGGATTGAAGTCATCGAGGCCTCTGGCCACTTCCCAAAGCCAACAATATTAGATGAAAGTTACAGTATCTTCTCTCTAGTCTCTTCTGGGGTTCTGGCTGCTGGTTCTTATTAAAGGCAGTTTTCTCCAGATTTTAGACAGTGTTTTAAAAGCTTAGAGTCAAACACTGGTCTCCCAAAGGACTGGATACAGTTTCTTCAGTTTTCCCCCAAATCCCTGACCTGAATTTCCAGCAGCTGGGTTATTAGTGCGTCAACAAAACATGTGCCCGGGGGATAGAAAATCCATTCTTGTCCTTTGGTCATTTAGAAAACATCAAGAAGAGAGAGTTCCTGCTTCCAGCACACTCTGGGCTTGAGAGCAGAGATGCATCCTGAACCATTCTCTGTCCTACACTTTTAGGATTTAATGAGAGAGCAGTAAAACTTACTCTGAAACTCTCCTGTACACTTTTTATTCTGCATCAAGTCATCAAGGAGACATTGTTAGACATTGTTATCATTTTCAATTATCATTCGAAGTGATGTGTTTTGTGCCTCTTGATCATATGTATCCCTAAGTCCCCTCTCCCCAGATGTGCTCACGTGTGCAACCTGTCCCTCCCATGTACATAATCAAAAATAATAAAAACAGATATTTAGAGAGCCACCCTCATCACACATCTTCTGTAACTACTTCCCAAGTACTTTCGGTGGTCCTTTTGAAGTCTCTGGTGATACAAGCTCAGGAGTGTGGACTTCTGGAAGATTCACATAATATCCAGCAGTGAGGCACACAAGCCAGAACCTGCCTGTTTTGGTCATGTAAAGTCCAACCTTGGTTCTTTTCCACCCCCATCTCTCTCTATCTATGCCTATAACACCTATAGCTCTATTTGTTCTGCCTTATCTTTCCAAATCTCCGAGACCTTAAGCTTCTGTGCCTGCTCAGTTTCCACTATGGTACCTTCCTTCCCTCCTTGGCCATCACTGGGATAAAATAGCCTGACAAAAAGCAAGTGAGGGCAGAAAGATTTGATGTGGTTTCCAATTTTGGGTTGCTGTTCATCACTTCAGGGGAGTCAAGGCAGGAACTTGAAGCATCATTGCTCACAGTCTGCAGATGGAGAAGAAACACCCCGACTCTTGCTCACTTTCTTGGCTTTATACATGGCCAGTTTTCTTCATTCTTACGCAGTTCAGGAGCCAGACTGTGAAATGGTTGATTGCACAAGGTAAGGTTGAGGCCACCTACATCAATTAACAATCAAGACAGATTCCTACAGACACGCCCACAGTCAGCCTAATGTAAGCAGTTCTTCAATAAGACCCTTTTCATGGGTGACTCTAGACTGTATCAAGTTGACAGTTAGAACCAATCAGTACAGACATTTCCTCAGCTATCCTGCTGTATGCCAGGTGCCACAGTCACCACAGATGAAAGAATTCATCTGAAAACCAGTTAGTTCTCTGCACCCTGTGGTATTCCATCACCCCCCACCTCCCTCCACTGGTGCCTATGCCACTCTTCAGTCGCCTCAACTCATAAGCTAATTGTGTCTTCCAGATGTTTCTGGCAGCCTTAAATGTTATCTTTTATGGAACAAGATCAACATCAAGTTGTCAGAGGCAAGGAGAGCCTGGCATGGATATTCAGAGGGCTTTGGGGTCAGACAGTACTGTTTAAGGGTCTGTTTTGTGCCTCGTTAGACAAGTGATCTTGGGAAGGCCATAATTCCCTTTTTGTCTTTGCTTTGTTATCAGTTAAGTGGCATAACTTCTAGGGTTGCTGTGACAATCCCAGGAGATAGGTAAGCAGGTGTTTAGCAGAATGTATACAGTCTTTGAGTATTAATTGGAATAGCAAGTAGGCTCAATATTTTATTTCACTTTTAAAAAACATTTATTTTAAGTTATGTGTGTTTGTGTGTGTCTGTATATGGGCATGTGTATGTGAATGCAATACCCATATAAGCCAGAAAAGAGCATCAGATCCCCAAGGAGCTGGAATTACTGGTGCTTGTGAGCCATGAAGCATAGGTACTGGGAGCAGAACTCATGTCCTTTGCAAGAGCATTATACTCTCAATCTCTGAGCCACCTACCCAGCCCCCAATTTATTTGCTTAATTTTAAAATTACATTTTATTTATTTTTTTTGTGTGTGCACAAGTGCATATGTGTGAGCACACATATGCCTCATCATATGTGTTTAGGTAGGATGATAATTTGTGGGGTCTAGTTCTCTCCTTCCACCATGTGGCTTCATCACGTTCGACATCAGATGCTTTTGTTCACAAGTCCTCTCACTGGCCCCAAAGTCCTACATTTTAAAGAGTCAAGGGCTCCTTCTGTTTATTTTAGTACCTGGCACAGGTGAGATTCTCATCTGTAGCTGTCAACAACATCTACTGAATACTTTTCTTGCTCCTGGTGTGTGATAGGAGTTCATCAAGGGTTTGTTATTGAACCTTTTCAACATTTCCAGAGAGAGGTGCTTTAGCCTGCTTGAAGACACCATATGCACTAAAGCTAAAGCTGGGAGAGCTGAAGCAACTTAGCTTTAGTTTAGGCTGTGAAGGGGTAGAGAGGGTTGGGGTTTGAAAACTCTGATGTCTGACTTTCAAGAGTGCATTCACTGCTTATCCAATGAGAATCTGCTCATTTGTACAGCAACCTTTGAGCGTCTTTGAAAATGGAGACTGCTCATTCATTTCCCAGTTGCCCAGACCTGGATAATCACACAGAAACTATATTAATCACAACACTGTTTAGCCTATTAGCTCAGTCTTATTAAGTAACTCGTACATCTTAAATTAACCCATTTCTATTAATCTGTGTATCGCCACAAGGCTGTGGCCTACTGGTAAGATACATAGTGTCTCTCTGACTCCACCTACCTCTCATTATCCCTTCCATCCTGGCTATATTCTTCTCTGCCACAGGCCAAAGCAACTTTATTCATTAACCAATAAAAGCAGCACATATACAGAAGGACATCTCACGTCAGCTCCCCCTTTCTGTCTAATTAAAAATGAAGGATTTAACTTTAACATAATAAAATTACATACACAAAACAGTTATCAAGCAAGAATTAGTGTTACAATATTTAGTCCATTTACATTTGTCAAATCAAGGAAAATACTCTATCATGTATCTTATCTTTGTGAGTCTAACGTTTTATATCATAACTAAGGAAAACTATAACTATCTGTCTTCAACTCTTCAAAGGATCCAGAAGGATATAATGTTACCTAAGTAAACAAGAAGTGCATTGTAAGCAACTTCCAATGTTCTAGTATTGACAGAGACATCTCACTGCCTGGGCAGTCATCCAAAGTTCTTTTGTACCATTGGGGCATCCATCTTCAGCCTACAAGCTCATTGTATCCAGCAGACTTTTCTGTGAAACAGGAAATTTGAAAATCCATTCTGCCTATATTGACAGTTTGTCAGTCACTTTCTTCTATGTCCTGCAGAATGTCTGGTAGTTTCTTCTGTGAAGCAGGAACCCTGAAGGACCATCCCATCTTTTCAAAAGTTCAGCAGTTACTTTTCTGTAGGTCCTGCATGTCCAGTTCATACAGCATATCATCAAGCAGTCCAGGAAAAAGCAGTTTCTTGCCCAAATGGCTAGCCTTGTCACATTGAAGACAAATTCCATAATGAGTTTCTTCAGTGCCCATCAGCCTTTTTAAAGTAATTGATGGTGCCAGAAGTAGGCATGTCTCACTGTTGAAAAAAGCCTAAGTTCTTAAAAAATTTTAAATGCCACATTCTGTAGCTCTTTGAAAAATTTGAAGAATACTTATCCATATGAACTATATCTCTGCACATTTAGAAAACCTAACTAACATGACTACAAGTTTGACTATTATAGAAGACTATTAATATGTAATTTTTAATTATATATTACATTTTTAAATGATGTACAAACACATAATACCTTAAATAAGAGTGTAAATATTCATATAACAAGACTGACCTTAAAGTGTATCAATAGACCAAGATCTATACCAATGCAAAGTATTCATCTCTATATCATCTCTCCATTTAAATAAAAATAAACATTTATAAAGAATCATTTTTGGGAATTTGGGTGTAATTTTCTCCAAATTGCTTCCTGCTGTTTGTTGGATGAGGTATTTTTAGGGTTCACAGAGACCTTTTTGGGGGATCTTGTTCCATCAAACCATATTAGCCTGAAAGGAATCCATATATTCCCATCCTCTGTGGAAAGAAAAGCAGAACCTCTTTTCCAAAGAAACATATTCTTAGACTAAAATTTTGAAGCCAAGATATCTTTAAAATATATATGTTGGCTTAGTTTAACAGCCCCCAGAATCAAATGTCTCTCTGTAGTCAAAAAAATTCAAAAAAATACAATAATATGCATAATCCTGGCTCTTTGTATATATTCCACCTTTATGTGGCTTATTTTTCTTTATTCCTTTAATCTATGATTGTATGTACTCTTTTATATTATTACTACTATTTCTTTAAAGACTTTGTTTTATTTTTTAAAACCATTTACTTGTTTTCTTTTTACAACTGCCTATATTCTTTTTCCTCTTTCTCCCAAGCCTACGTACATTTGTAAACACACTGTGACCTGTTCAGAGGTTTATTTTTGTCTCAATCTGTCTTTATTGCATAGCTGTAATCCTTTTCTGACCAGGAGTGCTTCTTAAAATGCTAAGCTAAGTGGCACAGCTAGGACCAACTCTGCAGCCCTGCCTGTTGGCTCTGCTCCATCAAACATGGCAGAGGTATGTTCACCACCTCTGCGAGCCTTGTTCACTATCCTAGCTCCAGGGATGCAGCGGGTCTATGTTATCATTAAGCAACTTGTAGCATGCTGCTCACAAACCCATTTAAGTGCAGGACCTCCCAAAAGAGCCAGAGTTTGTGCTGCCAGCATGAACCAGGAAGCTGTCTTTTAAAGAGGCCATGCAGTTTTTGCTGTTAATACTGAGTCAGGAAGCCTTCTCTTAAAGGAACCATGCCTCTGCTTGCTGCCAGCAAACAGAACCTTTCTGAAAAACAAATGTGGCTACCAAGAAGCTGTGCTTGGCTCCCATTTTTGTGGGTCTAGAAGCCCCCCTTCTTTTTAAGCGTATTTAGGTCTTATGTGGATCCATGCCCCAGACAGTGCACATCATTTTGTAATCGGAGACTGCTCATTTATTTCCCAGCCACCCAGACCCAAATAATCACAGAGAAACTATATTAATTACAACACTGTTTGGCCTATTAACTCAGGCTTCTTATTAAGTAACTCTTACATCTTAAATTAACCCATTTCTATTAATTCGTGTACTGCCACAAGGTTGTGGCCTACTGGTAAGATTCTGACATGCCATCTCCTTGGCAGCTACATGGCAACTCCCTGACTCTACCTACTCTCTTTCTATATCCCTACCAGCATGGCTATATTCTGCCCTGCCAGAGGCCAAAGCAGCTTTATTCATTAACCAATAAAAGCAACGCAAATATAGAAGGACATTCCACATCACATCTCCATAGAAGGAAGCTAGGTGTAGTGCTTTGAATGAGAATGGCTTCCAAATAAGCTCATGTATTTGAATGTGTGGTGCCCAGCTGGTGGAATTGTTTAGGAAGAATTAGGAGGTGTGGCATTGTTAGAGGAGGTGTGTCACACACCAGACCCAGATCCAGACCTAGACCCAGTCTCTCTCTCTCTCCACCTAATGCTTGTGAATAAGGATGTAAGCTCTCAACTATTACTCCAGTACCATTCCTGCCTGCATATTGCCACACTCCCTGCCATTACAGTCAGGGACTAACCCTCTGAAACTGTAAGCAAACCCTCAATTAAATGCTAGTAGGGTCACAAGAGGTCACCTTAAGAGAAAGGGATTTTGGGAGTTGTCTTCTGTTGCACAGTGGGACTCAGGCATCTCATTTCCCTTCTCTTACTGGAGGCTGGGAACATGAAATTGGTAAAGTGAGTCCTTTGTGAGCCTCAAAGCCTGTGTCTACTAGGGGCTGCCAGTCATCAAGGAGATACAGAAAGAGGAGCTGTTTCTTAGATGGTTCTGTCAGGGCCAGACTTCCCAGAAGTGCCTGGGAGAGGGTTCCACAAGGCACTCTCTATAGCTGCACTACAGTCATAACGCCTTCCACTACCAGTAGGGAGGTTATTGGCCGTTGAACTTTCAAGGAGCACTGCAGGAGGGAGGCAGCTCCTGCAAGCTGCCTTTGCTTCTCTATGATTAAATTGCAGTCAGCAGGGAAACACATGTATGTGTGGATTTCCAAATGAAGGCAGAAAGAAGCCACTGGGTGTAGGACACTCTCTTCTTTTCTTGAAAATGGACAATAACAGCTACTCATGGGGCCCTTGTGAAGATTCAAGGCTCATGAACTCACTTTATAAAGAAGAAAGCATTATTAAAGTGAGATTTTTTGTGACTTTCTTTTCTTCTTCTTTTTTTTTTCATTTTTGTTTTTTGAGACAGGGTTTCTTTGTGTAGCCCTGGCTGTCATGAAACTCCCTCTTTAGAACAGCCTGGCCTCAAACTCACAGAGGTCTGTCTGCCTCTGCCCTTTGATTGCTGGGATTGAAGGTGTGTGTCAGTATTGCCTGGCTTGAGATTTTTGTAACTTTTAATAGTTTTGATTCTTCATAGGTTTTTTTCACAAAAAGATGATTTTATTTTGAATTATGTGTGTATGCATGCCTGTGTGGAGGTATGTGTACTTGTGAGTACAGGTGCCCATAGAAGCCTGTAGAGGTTGTTGGATCTCCTAGAGCTGGAGTTAAAGGTGGCTATAAGTCATCTGATGTGGGTGCTAAACTCAGGTTGTGTGCCAGAGCAATGTGTGCTCTTAACCCCTGAGTCATCTCTCCAGCCCCATCTTTACATTTTCTGGAAACCACTTCTTACCTCATTGTTTTCCACTAGATTCTGTTTTTCCTTTAATGCTCCAGCCTCCTTTGTTTCCTTTGAATGCCGTCATCTTTGCCACTGGACCAAACTCCAACCCCTACCCAGCGAGTCTCTCCTCAAGAACACATTGTATATCAGGAATGAGCTCACACTCAAAGCAGTCAGAGCATTCCACCCCAACTCCTTTGGGCCTCTGTGTCAGGAGAACGCCCACAGCTCTTTAGTGCCTTCCCCAGCTAGTATTAGCTCAGGCTGTGAAGGGGATGGTTGCATGAAAGTTCAAAATATGGTGGAAAGAGACCTTGGACGATAGGAGCTGAGAAAGTCACGGGCCATTTCCTGAGCACTTACTGGGTACCAGACATTGTGATGGGGTGTTCGATGCACACACTCTCTCTTAGCTTTTGTTCCTGTAGCCTTCTAAAATACCCTGACAAAAGCACTTTAATGGGGAAAGGCTTATTCGGCTCACAGTTCAAGGGCACAATCCTTCAGCTCAGAAAAGTCAAGGCAGCAGGAGCCTGAAGCATCTGCTCACATCACATCCACTCTCAAGAAACAACACTGGATGCTTCCTAGTGCTCAGCTTGCCTTCTCCATTTTGTGCATTCTGGAATGCTCTGCCTTCGGAATGGTCCTGACCACCGTCAAGACGGGTCTTTCGATACCAATTAACACCACCAAGTACAGCTCCCAACAGGCTACCCAGAGGCCCTTCTTCCAGGGGATTCTAGATTCCACTAAGTTTACATGAACACAAACAATCCTTGTGTCTCACTGGGTTCTTTGAGCATAGTGAAAGAGAGAGCTGAGGCCATCCCCATTTAAAAGACTGGAAAGCAGGCCGAGGTTGAAGCCACTTGGCTAAAATCTCCCCGACAGGAAAGTGGTGGTAATGAGATGGTCTCCACCCATGGCTCTTTAGGAGCTTGCAGGTATAACTATAATCCTATAGAGCTTACTTGCATGGGATATTTTTCCCAACTCAATTTCCTGTTCCCAGAGTCCTATGGTTCCCTGTGCAGTATTTACGCTACTCCTCTCCAGCTGTTGGTGTTGTCATTTGTCTCCTAGGCCAGATCCCGTTTTCCCGCTCTTGGCCGTACTGTACCTCTCACTAAGGACCAGTGCTGAGAGAGGGAGGCAAATGTTTATGAACAAATGAATGATGGAGCTTAATGAGCATAGGTACCGCTTGGAGCACTCACGTGGAATCCAGGGGGAAGGAGAAAGATGTATTTCTTACCAGCCACAAATTCCTCTCCCACTAGCAAAGCCTTGGGAAAAGAAAGGGATGGGGAAATGGGAAGAGTCAGAGCATTTGTTTAAATTGGAAAAACAAGGCAGCAAGATTTATTATTTAATTTGAGAGAGACGTAGGAAAGAAGTTGCCTGCCATGTATTTCTTTCCAATTAATCCAGCGTTTCTCCAATTTTAGCCTTTCATATTTCATCTTAATGATCTCATATCTGAGATCTAGCTCTAATATGATTTACCTAATATTTTCCTTAAAAACATCCTGCCTTTCAAAGCATGCATGTATTTATTGTGAAAGGAATCCTTATAACCTGCTGATAAAAATGAAGCCATTATCACTTGCTCTACAATGTGGGTGAGATGAAAATAGGTGAAGCAATAGCAGAAAACGTAATTACACTTTAGAAGATTACCACTTGGCCACGAAGGGACTTGAGTCAGGGCTTTTTTTGTTATCTAAGAAAGATAGCCAAGAAGTGACACAACAGTGTGTGTGTCATTGTGTGTGTGCATGCATGCGCGTGTGTGCATGTGTATACATGCATGTGTGCATGTGTATACATGCATGTGTGCATGGGCACACACACATGTGTACTTGGGAGAGATGTCTCTGTTTAAAAGCTCTTGCTGCTCTTGCATCGTACCTGAGTTCAGTTTCCAGTGTCAACAGCAGGCAATTCATTGTAACTAGCTTCTTCTGGCATCTGATGCCCTCTTCTTGCCTCTAAAGACACCTGCACACACATGCACATATATACATGCATGGATACACATGTATAAGTAAGAATAAAAAGTCTTTAAAAAAGTGGCAGAGTAATGGGTTTGTATGTTTGTGTGTGTGAGAGGGTGCACATGTGTGGGGGTATATGTGCATGTGTGTATTCATGCGTGTGGAGGGCAG
Organism: Ondatra zibethicus; assembly: GCA_004026605.1. Taxonomy (NCBI): domain Eukaryota; kingdom Metazoa; phylum Chordata; class Mammalia; order Rodentia; family Cricetidae; genus Ondatra; species Ondatra zibethicus. The sequence goes on from PVIU01001111.1 coordinate 159,482, forward strand.
AGGACTACTTTGTGCATCATTCCTCAGGTGCTGTTCACTTTGGATTTTGACACATGGTCTCTTATTGTACTAGAACTGGCTGAATTATACTATCAACAAGCCTTAGGGATCTACCTGTTTCTGCCTCCCTAGCAGTAGAATTACAAAGACACGCCACCATGTCTGGATTTTTGAGGTGGATTCTTAGGACTGGACTTAGGTCCTTATACTTGCAAGGCCAGCATTTCACCAGCAGAATCATCTCCTAGCCCCTTGTATTAGCCACACTGAAGCTTTCTGATGGATGGTTAGAGGCATTTGGCAAGTGGTCTCACTAAATGTCTCACTATTCTGTAATGTCAGGTCTGAGACATTCCTAAACACACACACACACACACACACACACACACACACACACACACACACACAGTTACATCTGTGTTGCATGGATTAGAAAGCACTCTGCCAGTGGATGTGTCCCTTGTCTCTCTTCAGTGTGGCATCTTAGACTAGTAAAAGCAATCTTCCTTTAAACATGCAGAGGCTTTTGTTTCTTCCTGCCTTCCCTCACAGACTCATTCCCAGAGGGCACACTGCCCAAACCCTGATATCTAAAGCCACCTTTGCTCCCAGCCTTTGGGGGTTCAATTAGGCCATGCTGGAGACCCCTAAGGTGAGCATTGCTCCAGGGAGCAGGTGACCTGAGCCCTCTGGGAACTCCTGAAAAGAAGCAAACCTACTTGAAGTCACCTTTTCAGCCCAGAACATTTTATTCTGGTGAAATATTTTTCCTGCCCCAATTCACTCACTGCAAAAACTAACATAATTTATCTTGGATGCGGACATCAGCTTGGTGTTGGCTGGTTTCTTTTCTTTCTTATTTTTTCTTTTTCTTTTTCTTTTCTTTTTTTTTGTGCTCAAGTAACAGCTAAGTCCAAATCACTTGAAGAAAAAGAGGAGAAAAAAAACTCACATCCTGTTGCCAATTTGCAATCTGGAAATAAGAATTAATATGCACATTACCACAAGGGCTGAGAAGAGACAGGCGACAGAGGATGCCCCATCAGAGTTTCCTGCTCCCTGTTTGTGTTGCAGCCACAGACAGGTTTGGTTTTGTTTTAGGATCAGGAGACCTTAGACTCCTGGGTGCTCCCAGCTGGAAAGGAAGGCACTCGGCTGGTGGCAGAAAGATTGCAAGGGCAGAGGAATGGGACATGGCATGGGTGTGGCATCCATGAACTCATGGACCCACACAAGATTAAGCCCACCAACATTTCATCATGGACAAGGGAGGGGGGCCCTAGACCAGCGGTTCTCAACCTTCCTAATGCTGTGACCCTTTAATACAGTTTCTCATGTCGTGGGGACCCCCAACCATAAAATAATTTTGGTTACTACTTATAACTGTAATTTATTTAGTTAGGAATCATAATGTAAATGAATCATATCTGTGTTTTCTGGTAGCCTTTGGCGATCCCCATGAAAAGGTCACTATACCCTGTTGTCACTATACCACATGTTGAGAACCTCTGCCTCGGGGGCTATAACTCACACTCCACACTTTCCTGCCTCCAGAGTTAAAACAATTTTTTTTCCCATGAGTGAGGAAGTTGCTCATTACAGAGCTGACAGAAGACTCGAAGTTGATTTATGCAGGCCAAGCAGGGCCAAAGGCCTGTGTAGGTCAGGCCAGCAGTGCTCCCTCCCCAGGATGGACGAACAGCTTGGCCAAGATTTTGCAGACCCTTATTAAAGGCTATGTGCAGATGGTGACCCTGCCTTTCCTGCCTTTGATGGACTTATTTGCAGGGCTAGGAACATGCTGGGACAGAAGCAGATGGCTGGGGTTTCCCAGGCTGCCTGTCCAGTGAGTAATGGTCCCCTGCCAGCAGCTGATAGGTACTACAGAGAGGCTAAAGCTAGGGGATGTGTGTGTGTGTGTGTGTATTCTTTATAATTTATAACATATATAATATTCTTTGAACAAAGAATTATTTATTATTATTATTATTATTATTATTATTATTCTCTTTTCATCCCACCAAATCTTCTCTTCTCCCCAACCTTCCCTCCTACATTCATGGCCTTTTTTGTGACCTACTGCACTTAATTAGGGGTTGCCTGCATGAGCATGGGTGTAGGGTTATTTGCTTTAGTGGCAGCAATGAACTAATACACATACAACTGAGGAATAGGACCTCCCTCCCTGCAACCATCTCTAGGTCATTTGTGAGGGCTGGGGCCTTATGGACTCTTTTCCTGTCCATGATGCAACACTGGTGGGCTCAGTCTTGTTCTGGTCTTGGGGTGGGTACCACTGCGAGGAGTCTAGATGTATAGATGCAATGGCCATGCCATGTCTAGAAATCAGTGTTTTAAAGTGGTACTTGTTCTCATCACCTTGCTCTTCAATTGTTTCCAGCTCCTCTTCTGTGATGTACCTACCCTGAGCCTTAAAGGGGTGGAAGAGATGGCCCCTTTATGGTTGAGTACTAAACAATCACTTGCTCTCAGCACTTTGGCCAGTCATGAATCTCTGCACTAACGGTCACGTACTACAAAGAGAATCTTCTCCGACTAAGGTTGACAGCAGCACTAATCTCTAGATATAAGTATGAACATTTAGAGAACAGTTTGGCATTGCGTCCATAGGTCCCTCCTCCCAGGGCCTATGACCTTCCTAGCTATGGGCTTTTGTGAAGGTTTGTAATGTCAGATACGAATGGATCAGAACTCAAACACAAGCAGAAAGTGATGGGGAAACTCTGTCAACCAATCACATCTAGTTAAGGAGTGGCTGCCTGGAGCTGAGGAGAAAAAACTGGGAGGACTCAGGTGCGTGGTCTCTGTGCACGGCGCCCGCTGGGCAGATAGGAAGTCGGACCTCCCACTCTTGTAGCATGAGTTTCCCCTTATAACCATTAAAATATAATTGTTATTCTTGAGCTGGCCTGGTTATTTATCGTATTGACCTAATCAATAACAGAAAGTGTTTGGTTACTCCTGTAACCATCATGCCACTACTGTGCCTTTGAGCACACCTTGTCAGGCATATTGGTATAGCGATTCATTGAGTTCACAGCCTGGGGGAGACTATTGTCAACTCTTCTCTCTCAGCAGCTTGAATACCAAATTCTAGCACTTTGACATCTTTGAGGCAGAAAAGTGATTCTTCAAACCTTGAGAGTGTCACTGCTTTGACCTTGGTGTTCCCACCCTCCAGAACTGTGAGGTGTATATTTCTGTTGTTTCTGGATGACCCTGTCCATGGCATCTAGTTACAGCAGCTCAGAGGCGCTGACACCTGTGACTTCCTTTATGTTTTTCTGAGTTCAGATCAGGCTGTCCCTGATCATATTTGAGAGTAAATGTGGAAGAGGAAGAAAACCAGGGCTTCAAGTCTGACCTGGGTTGGAATCCTAACTTTGTTTCTCAATGACTGAAGGATTCTGAAATAAAGATTTAACCTTCAGTCTCAGTTTCTCATCTGGGGGGATTGCTTAGATTATGTCAATGAAGAGGTTCCCCTGCCCCTAGATTTTCGCCTTCCTCTTCTCTCTTTCCTTCACCTTATCTCTCTTGTTACTGTCTGGGAGAAGGGGCATTCTGGAGTTGTAGACAAGCCTTCCATGGGTACAGCTGGCTACTAAGTCCAGAACAGTGTCCAGGAGCTGGTCCCAAAGCAGGGGTATCCATAGCACTGCTGAAGCAAGGGGAATTTCAAAGAACCAGAAGGGTCCTCAGTGGCTCTGTAGTGGGGATAGTAGATAGCTTGTGAGAATCTCACTCTGTATTGGTTGTTGATCCCCCACCCCAAGTTTTATGTCGATGACCCCATGAACAGCTTAGTGCCACTATCCTGGACCTGCCCACTAAATACACCTAAGCAGACTGCTTACAGGAGCCGCTTCCACACCATCACACCTGTGGATCCTGACCTAGTGCTTCATTTTAGAGACAACGGGGCAAGAGAATGGAAGTGGGGCTGGGGTGCTGGCTAAGTTTCAAGCACAAGGACCTGAGTTTGACACCCCGAGAATCCATGTAAAGAAGTCAGGTAGGGGGTAATGCACCTGTAATTTCCATGCAGGGGAGGCAGAGACAAGCAGATCTCTGGGGCTTCCTGGTCAGCCAGCTTAGCCTAGTCAGTGAGCTTGACTTGAGGATTGTAAGAGATCCTTGTCTCAAAAACAAAACAAAACAAAACAAAACAAAACAAAAACACAAAAAAGTGCAGAGGAGCTGGAGAGATGGCTTAGCAATTAAAAGCACTTGCTGCTTTGCCAGAAGACCTGGGTTTGATTTCCAGAGCCCACATGGCAGCTCACAGCTGTCTGTAATCCCAGTTCCAGAAGACCCAATGCCCTCTTCTGGGCTCCAAGAGGCACCAAACATGCACATGGTGCACAGACATTCATACAGGCAAAATATACATATAAAATAAGATAAAATAAAGTAATTAAAACAAAAAGAAAAGGAGCAGAGTGTCTGAGGAATGAGAGCCAAGATTTGTCTCTGGTCTCTGTATGCATGCATATTCATGAATACACTTGAATATACACACATACAGAGCTGAGATTTATCTCTGGTATCAGCATGCATGCATGCATGCATACATATGCACTAGTACACACACAGACACACATAGACATAGACACTCATACACACACACAGAGCTGAGATTAATCCCTGGTATCCACATGCATGTGTGCACACGTGCACTAGTACACACATAGACACACACAGACACACATAGACACACACACACACACACACACACAGAAAGAGAGAGAGAAGAATACAGTGGCTCCCTCAAGGTCATGCAGTGGCTGGGATACACTCCAGCTTGAGCTCGCTCCCCACGCAGAGAGAGGGGTGTAAAGTCTCAGGACAGGTATGTATTCCTTGTTAGGAAAAGGAAAATTTGTTTCCTAGGGAGGATAATTTTCTTTAGATTGTTTTGACTGTTTACTCCACACGAGTTCCCTTCTGGATCTTGTTTATGTAGCATTCTGCAGATTGACTGTTTCTTATTGTCCTTTTACAATCAATGAAAGATTACACACACACACACACACACACACACACACACACACACACACACACACCCCTAGTTTCCTTCAGAACCCGTGGCTTGGCTTCTCTGCCTCTTCCAGGGCCCCTCCCATGGGTGAGGTTTTAAACATGATGAATTACTGTGGTCAGCCGCAGCAGCGGGCTGTGCCCAGGGGAGCGGGCCCTTGGCTCCTTGATCAGCCTAGATCTCTCCAGCAGGCTGGCCAGCCTGCAGCATTTGCAGACATTGTTGCTGCTGCTGTGGCTACTGTTCCCCCATTCCAACAGAGACATCACAAATCACAACGAGGACATGTCCAATCCCTGGCCTGGCAGAGCAGAGAGGAGAGGTAGGTGCCATGGCCAGCTGGCTAAAATGCTTCTGGTTGTCCTGGGGGTTGGATCCCCTCCTCTGGGACCTGGCAGGCATTGCAGTGTTTCTTACAGGACAAACTCAAGTGGATCCTGTGGTGTGGATGTCCCCAGGGTGCTAGATACTCATAGAGTGGTGCTATGCTGTCATTTATGCTCATCCACGAACATTTGCACAATGAGACATTTACATCATATGCTATGCAGTATCTTGACTAGGAGGACAAGTTCCTAACTTCTGGGTTTGCATTCTAGTAGAGTTGCAACCCCCTGGGAGAGACATCACTAGGCAACGCATTGATCAAACCAGCAAATGCTTCAGATGCCTGGTGGGCTCCAGATATTTTCTGATCATGGTTGCAGGTCACTGGCCAATGAACTCTGGACCTGGAAGATGGGGAAATCTTTGCAGGGTCTGAAGGATAGGAAGTAATAGTTGTTCATTGCCCACTTGGTGTGGGAAAGAGTCTTCCTCTGCGAAGGAGACCTGAGTATGGCCCCACTTTGTAGACCAGTCACAGGCATAGAGAGTTCAAGGGCTCCCCAAACGGTAGGTGGTAAGCCTAGCAGTGAGCCCTAGGTTTTCTTGACTGTAACACCTAATGACTTGGTGATTCTGGTGAGTTTCAGCTGGAACTGGGGAACAGGCTGGGCCAAGGAAGACAGATGCATTTGGGTTAGACATCACTGTTAAAGGTCTGGACTTAGATGTTTCAAGCCTCCCTCCTATCTCCAAGTTAAAAGAGAGGAGAAACCCACACAATGCAAGTCTCCCTGGGCCCTCTAGACTGCCCAGCTATTCAAAGCAAGGGTTCTGGCTTCTCCACCATTAAACAGACTCCTAAGGAGGGGCAGAAAGTGATCCTACTTCCCAGGGCTTTACTCTCCATCTGCTATTTGTGACTCAGGCAGCCAGGCTCCCCCAGCGACTACCTGGTTCAGGTGAACTACTTGACTCTCCTGAGACTCAGTTTCTTTGAACATGGGGATGATAATGGCAGCCACATTTGAGAATGTTGAAGGGACTAAATAAGATAGTAGTGTGTTGATGAGCCCTTGAGTGGATTAAGTTCTCAGAAGAATTAGCTTTGCTTTTTTATATGTGAGTGCATGCAGGGGTGCATGTGTGTGCCTGTGCATGTGGAGGTCAAAGGTCAGTCTCAGGTGTTGCTCCTTAGGCACTACCTACTACTCTCTTTTAAAAGACAATGTCTCTCACTGGCCTGGAATTTACCACTTAGGCCAGGTTGACTGGCTCCAAAGCCCCATAGATCCTTCTGTCTCTACCTCCCCATTGCTGACTCACAGGCTCACAGGGCTATGTTTGGTTTTATTACGTGGGTTTTGGGGACTGAACTCAGGTACTTATGCATGCAGGCAAACACTTTACTGACACAGTCATCTTCCTCATTTTCCATGAGTATTTTACATAAATATATAACTATCATTTAAAGTTGCTATGTTTATTTAATTACTGTGTACCTTGTATTTTGCTTATTAGACTTTCTAGAAAGCCTGGGATATGACACAGAGAGGCTGATGAGAAGCCTGCAGGCTAACATGGGTATGGCTTCAAATTTGCTAGTCCTCTGCCTCAGCCACTCTAGTTCTGGGAATACAGGTGTTTACCACCACACTCAGTTTGGATTTCTTTTTTGAAATGTATTGGACATATAACACCAAGTTGCCCTGACATCTTTGTCATTGGCCTGGTTCCACAGTAAATGGGTTCTCCATCAACCTTCTACTTCATGGGAGGACCATCTTATCCAATTCACGTTTCACTATTGTTTGCAAACCAGCCTCTTTCCACCCCTTCTGCATGAGCACACCCCCCACTCTCCCATGTGAAGGCCAGAGGAAAGCTTTAGGTGTTGGTCCTCACCTCCCACCTTGTTTGGAGACAGGAGCTCTGTTGTTCTTCTGCTGTGTGCACCAGGCTAGCTGGCTCTTGAGCTTTTGGGGTTTCTCTTGTCTCCACCTCCCATTTCACTGTATGATGGCTAGGATTATAGATGTGTTCCATTATGCTTGCCTTACATAGTCTCTGGGGATTCTGGACTTGGGTGGGTCCTTCCTTCCTTCCTTCCTTCCTTCCTTCCTTCCTTCCTTCCTCCCTCCCTCCCTCCCTCCCTCCCTCCCTTTCTTCCTCCCTTCCTCCCTTCTTTTCTTTTTGAGAAAGTGTTTCTCTGTGTAGCCTGTACTGTACTGGAACTTGTTTTGTAAGACCAGCTGGCCTCGAACCCGGAGATCTGTTCACCTCTGCCTCTCAAGTGCCGGGATTAAAGATGTGTGCCACTACCGCCTGACTGGATTTAGGTCTTCATGCCTGCATGGCTTTTTCTACCAAACCATCACATCCAGTCCAATTATCTAATTCTTCTGTTCCATCTTAAAAAAATGACTCTTTCTTTCCACTCTCAACTCCTCCCTCAGTGTTTTAAAATAGCACTATAGGACCCTTCAATAGGAGCACCGGTGGAGGTTCCCAAATTTAGTTGCTATAGCAGTTTGGAGTTGGACTGACAGCGTGAAAATCAATGGAGATCTTTATAAAAATATAGATTCCAGGGTTCCACTCCTGTGAATTCTGATTTAAGAGGTCTGCGGAAAAATATCAGGAAGCTTCTCATTTTTAAATGGAGTTGCTAAGCGCAGCTAGTTCAAGGAGAAAGTGTCTTTCAAGCCATTGCCACTTAATGGGGCAAGAGATGAAGTTCTCGCTGCTGTCTGTCCTTTCTGGGTGGGATGGCAGACTGAAGAGATCAGGGGCGAGAGAAGCAGAAACGAGCTGGGGGATGTTCATGGAGCTGAGCCCCCTTCTCACGCCCTCACTTGGAATTAGAGCTGAGTTCCTGCTGGTCCTGGTCTCCCCCATTGCCTGCACCCCCAGAGCTCCATACTGTCACCTCTCTGCTTCCCTTGTGGGATGCCCAGTGCAATCTAATCACAATGATTTGTGGGGGCTGCAGCCCACAGAGCATTTCTATGGATTTTGCTTAGCATGTGTCATTCAGTTCCCACTCCCCAGGAGGCTGGGGTAACTGGCAGAGCCAGTGGGATGGATTAGGCTTTCTAGGGAGGCTCTGCAAAGGCCTCAGTTTCCCCATGCTCTAAAGTCACCTGCCTAAATTTCAGTGCTCGCTTGTTAGCAACTCCAGAGATCCCAGTGACAGATTTCAGGTCACATGGGCTGGAAAGCCAGAGTGAGCATTTTAAACACTTCTCGGGGGATTTTGCTATCAGAAGCCCAGGGACCATGGCTGGAGACACACCGTGACAGGCCCTGTAAATGATGTGGAGACTGGAGGGCCAACAGCATCAGGGCACCAGGCTGGTAAGATGGCTCAGTGATTAAACACACTGGCTGCTCTTCCAGAGGTCCTGGATTCAGTTCCCAGGGCCTACAGAGCCATGATCTAACTCCAGCTGCAGGACATCTAATTCTTTCCATGGGCAGAACTCCACTACACATGAAATAACAAAATTAATAATAATTATAGCTGTGTGTAGTGGTATATGCCTTTAATCCTAGCACTTGGGAGGCAGAGGCAGGTAGATTACTCTGAGTTTGAGAACAGCCTGTTCTGCATAGAGAGTTCCAAGACAGCCAGGGCTACATGGAGAGACCCTGCTTCCTCTTCCCCCCACCAAAAAAGAAAGAAGAAAGCATCAGGGAAGACTTCGTGTGTGTGTGTGTATGTGTGTGTGCGTGTGTGTGTGTGTGTGTGTGTGTGTGTGTGTGTGTGTGTAGAAGGTTAGGTGTCAATATGGAGGCTAGATGATTAGATGACTCGGGTCCTAAGCTGATTGTATCAGGACCCTGAGAACATTCTTCCAAAGTTCTGTTTCTTCTACAAGGGGCTAGGAATAGACCTCAGATTTAAGATTGTAGATTCAGACTATGTAATGTTAATATTTAAATGGATCGTATGGGGTTTTCTCAGGTGGAAATGGGGGTGCCAGGTTTGCTCACTAATATCCCTGCTTGTGTCTCGAACCAGGCTTGGGGACTCCTGCCTTCTATACTACATCTACATACAACCCTAAACTTCTGTAGAAGCATTAAAAGCTGTAAAAATTACACCATTATTTTGTGTAAATGTGTGTGCATGTGAGGGGCGCAGGAATGGTGTGCATGCAGAATCAGGTTCTCTCTTTCCACCATGTGGATTCTGGGAATTGAATCCAGGTCATTAGGCTTGGCAGTAGGCACCTTTACCTCCTGAACCATCTCACTGGCCCCTTGTAGAACCACTTTTGAAAACCACTGGACTTGGTGGTAATGGAGAGTCTCTGTATTCTAACATTCAGTGATTCTGAGTTTGAGTATTTTCATTCAGACACAGACCTACACTCTGGGAGCCCCTTTCAAAGAACAGAGGCTGAGAATCCAGTCAGGCATTTCATCTCCCACCCCCATAAGAGCTAATTTCAAAGCCTGTCTGCTGGTAATGGTGGTGGAGTGGAGGTGGGCCTTTCTGAATTCCACATAGAAAATTCTAGAAAACCATTGCTTGAATATACAAACTCTATTCTTCTTTTGTTTATTGTTTTTATTGAGCTATACATTTTTCTCTGCTTCACTCTCCTTCTACCCTCTCCCATGCTCCCAATTTACTCAGGAGATCTTGTCTTTTTCTACTTTCCATGTAGTTTAGATCCATGTATGTTTCTCTTGACCAAAATAATGACATTATTTTTTTTCTGCGTATAATGTGTATAAATGTACCACATTTTTCTTATTCATTCTTTGGTCAAAGGGCATTTAGGTTGTTTTCAGGTTCTGGCTATGACAAATAATGCTGCTATGAACATAGTTGAGCAAATGTCCTTGTGGTACGATTGAGCATCCTTTGGGTATATACTCAGTGGTATTGCTGGGTCCTGAGGTAGGTTGTTACCTAATTTTCTGAGAAATAACCATACTGATATCCAATGGGGCTGTGCCAGTTTGTACTCCCACCAGCAATGCAGGAGTGTTCCCTTTGCCCTACATCCTCTCCAGCATAAGTTGTCATCAGTGTTTTTGATCTTGGCCATTCTTACAGGTGTAAGATAGAATCACAGAGTTGTTTTATTTTGCATTTCTCTGATGGCTAAGGATGTTGAGCATTTCCTTAAGTGTCTTTCAGCCATTTTAGATTCCTCTGTTGTGAGTTCTCTGTTTAGGTCTGTACCCCATTTTTTTTATTGGATTATTTGTTCGTTTGGTGACCAATTTTTTGAGTTCTTTGTATATTTTGGAGATCAGCCCTCTGTCCAATGTGGGGTTGGTGAAGATCTTTTCCCATTCTGTAGGCTGCCGTTTTGTCTTGTTTACTATGTCCTTTGCTTTACAGAAGCTTTTCAGTTTTGGGAGGCTCCATTTATTAATTGTTTCTCTCAGTGTCTGGGCTACTGGGGTTATATTTAGGAAGTGGTCTCCTCTGCCAATGCATTCAAGTATACTTCCCACTTTTTCTTTTATGAGGTTCAGTGTGGTTGGTTTTATGTTGAGGTCTTTGATCCATTTGGACTTGAGGTTTGTGCATGGTGATAGATATGGATCTATTTTCTTTCTTCTACATGCTGATATCCAGTTATGCCAGTACCATTTGTTGAATATGCTTTCTTTTTTTCTATTTTATATTTTTTGCTTCTTTGTCAAAAATCAGGTGTTTTTAGGTGTGTGAATTGATATTTGGGTCTTCGATTAAGTTCCACTGGTCCTCCTGTCTGTTTTTATGCCAATACCAGGCTGTTTTCAGTATGGTAGCTCTGTAGAACAGTTTGAAGTCAGGGATTGTGATGCCTCCAGAAGTTCTTTTATCGTACAGGATTGTTTTGGCTATCCTGGGTTTTTTGCTTTTCCATATGAAATTGAACATTTGTTCTTTTGAGGTCTGTGAAAAATTTTCCTGGGATTTTGATGGGCATTGCATTGAATCTGTAGATTGCTTTCAGTAGGATTGCCATTTTTACTATGTTAATTCTACCTACCCAAGAGCATGGGAACTCTTTCCATTTTCTGGTGTCTTCTTCAATTTCTTTCTTCAAAGATTTAAACTTCTTGTCATACAGGTCTTCCACTTGTTTGGTTAGAGTTACTTTAAGATATTTTATGCTATTTATGGCTATTGTGTAGAGTGATGTTTCTCTGATTTCTTTCTCAGCCCATTTATCTTGTGTGTAAAGGAAAGCTACTGAATTTTGCGAGTTAATCTTGTATCCTGCTACATTATTGAAGGTCAAACTCTATTATTGCAATCATTCCCTAAGTAAAATAACATTTCAGTAACTTAGGTGGCATTGTATCTCATCAGGTATTATAAGTCACTTAGAACTCATTCAAGTAGATGGAAGGGTGTGTAATGGATTATTAAAAATTGCTGCAGGATTCCCAGCAGTGGCAGGCAGCAGAAACGCTGCAGGTCCCCAAGCGGTGGCAGCGGGCCATGTGGTGGCAGGCAGGAGGCAGGGGGTCCCGAGAGCAGCCAGTCCCAGGCAGGAAGTCACATGAGTCCAGGCTCCGCAGATGGCTGGTCCTGGTGGCGTCCTGGGAGGCAAGCCATGTGTCAGCAGTGGGTGAGAGACAGATGGATAGGCACACCATACAGAGTGAGGTTGGATATTTATTTAGTGGTTATGGAAGGGAGGGAAGAAGGGGAGAAGAGCAGAGAGGGAGGGAGGGAGAGAGAGAGAGAGAGAGAGAGAGAGAGAGAGAGAGAGAGAGAGAAAAGAGAAGGGAGAGATGGAAACTGCCTCTCTGAGAGGAAGACAGAAAAGAGAGAGACTAAGGCTGCAAGCAGGAAGGAAGACCTGCTTGCCTCAGTGGATGGGTGAGGGAGTGGGCGTGACTTGTCTCTTAAAGAGACAGAACAATCATTACAGGGTGCACATGGCTATGCGAGTCCTATGACATTTTATCTTTTAAATACTTAAAAAATGTTTTTATTTCAAATGTCTTGGTTGATTGCCTGTTTTGTAGCATAAATTAAAATTGTGTACAATTAAAACACTTATTTTTATGCGTGTGAGTGTTTTGCCTTTATGTATGTATGTGTGCTGTGTGTGTAGTGTTTGAGAAGTTCCAAAGAAGACCTTGGAACCCTTGGAGCTGGGGTTACAGACAGTTGTGAACTTCCATGTGAATGCTAGAAAAGAAGAACCTGGGTTCTCTGGGAGAGCAGCCGGTGCTCTTAGCTGCTGAACTGTCTCTCCAGCCCCTTTTCATAATTTCATTGTTATGTATTCATCACATGTAACATTTTTACTGCTGTAGATAATGTTTTTTGATTATATCTGTCCTCATTAACTCATCCCTTTTTAAAAAAATTGCCTCTAATCTTCTTCCTCACCCTAACTATCTCCTTTCACATCACTATTTTCCTGGATCTGCTGAAAGACTTTTAAATCTAACAATGTAGTAAGGTATATCAACATCCTTCAGTAATGAGCCTGCAGAGAAAGCAACTGAAAAAATAAAACCATTTACAACACCCCCCCAAACCACAAAATAGCCAGAAATATATCTGAACTAAAAAGGGGAAAGGCTTCTACAATGCAAGCTATGAAACACTGTGGAGAGAAAGACACTAAGGATTAAGAAGACACTAAGGATGGAGGGAACCCCATGTTTGTGGATTGGCAGAATTAATATGGCTCGATGGTGGTATTACTGAAAATGCTTCAGATTCAGTTCAACTCTCATTAAAATTGCAAACCACATTCTTGACAGAAAAAGAAAATAGAACCATAAAATTCACAGGAAGCCACAAAGTCTCCAAGTAGACAAAACAATCCTGAGTAAAAGAGAGCAGTGCTGGAGGTACCATAATATCTGATCTCAAGGTACTCTACAGAGATAGAGTAGCAAAAGGGGACAGTCCCTTGCTTTCCTTGCTGGACCGTGGATCGGCTTGATCTTGCATAGATAAGCACAGGTGCTGTGAGTTCTTGAGAGCAATAGTCATGAAGTGTCCCCAAGACAGCATTTCACAACTCTTCTGCATATTTTGACTTTTATATTCTTTCTCATTCTCCTCTGATGTATTTGCTGGAAGACTTCTAATTGATCCATCAGTCTCATTGCTTGTTATTGGTATGTTTTTTGGAGCTCTTGGTTGTTTTTTTTGTGGGTCATGTATGCTGTGAAATTTACCTCTTTCTTCTGGGAAAATTTTCAAGTTTGTTGATGTGTCAGGTTTTAAAATATTGACTAATACTTCTCTGTATTTCAGTGACACGTATTGTAATATACCCCTTTCATCTTTAAATCTCACTATTTGATTATTTTCTCTTTTGGTCAGTCTGACTAAGAGCTTGTCACTATCATTTATCTTTTCAAAGGTTCGACTCATTGTTTCATTGAACCTTTGTAGTGTCATTTTACACTCTAATTCTTTAGTTTTAGTCCTGGTATTTATAATTTCTTTCTTTCTTCTGGTTTTGAATTAGGCTTGATCTCATTTTTCTAAGTTTTTAGAATGCATCATTAGGTTATTTATTTGAGATCTCTCTGATGTAGGTACTCATAGCTATAAAAATTCATTGAGAGAATTGTTATTCCTCAAAAATTCTGCTATCTCTGTTTTCATTTGATTCTAGGAAATTTAACTTCATCTTTGGTTTCTTTAATAGTCTAGGGATTTAATATTGTACTGCTCAATGTTTGTGTAGCTTCTCTTACTGTTGATTTCTAGTTTTATCCTGTAATGATCTGATAAAATGCAAAAAGTCTTATTTTTCCTATTTGTTAAAAGTTTTCCTGTGTTATTAATGTGGTCTATTTTATGAACTGTTAAAAAGTGCATTCTGTTGTTGGGTAAAATATTCATTCCAACTCTCTTAAGTCCATTTGATCTATAATGTATTTAATTTGATGTTTCTTTATTGATTCCTTTCTTCCCATGACTTATCATTTGTTGAGATGGCATAGTGGAATCACCTAGGCCTATTACTATCTTGGGAATCTCTCCCTTTATGCTCATAATTTTTGTATTTTACGTTTGCGCAGAATGACATTTGTTGCATGTGTTGTTGTGTGTCCCTTAAAATGTGCAGTGATCATCTTTGTCTCTTCTCATTCATTTTGACTTGAAGTCCAGCTTGTCTTGCATGAGTACAACTACTGTGCTTGGATTTAATTTTCATAAAATACCATCCTTTCCATTCTCACTTGTGGTTTGCGTGTCTTTGATGGTAAGGTACGTTTCTTGCAAGCAGCAAAGAACTGGCTTAAAATTTGATTTTTAATTATGTGTATATATGTGTGTTTGTGTATATGTGTGTATGCATGCATGCAGGGGCTCATGGGGGCTGAAAGAGAGTGTTGGATTCTCTGAAGCTGGTGTAATAGGCATTTGTGAACCATCCTATGTTGGTGCTGGGAACTGAACTCTGGTCCTCTGAAAGAGCAGTAAACACTCTTATCCACTCAGCAATCTCTCCAGCCCCTTGATTTTGTTTCTTAAAACCAACCAGCCTGTGTCTTTAATTGAATAATTAAGGTCATTTACATTCAAAACTCCACTTCAAAGGTGTGTACTCCTTCCTGATATTTTGTCATTTTTGTAATGTTGATTCTTTCCTTATTGTCATTTTAGCAGCGTTTCTTCTTTCTTGTGCACTTTTGCTTACTGGCTTTTTTCTTTTTCTTTTTTAAAATTGTTTTTATTGAGCTATATACTTTTCTCTGCTTCCCTCCCTCCCCCTCCCCTTTTACCCTCTCCCATGATCCCCACACTCCTAAATTTACTCAGGAGATCTTGTCTTTTTCTACTTTCCATGTAGATTAGATCCATGTATGTCTCTCTTAGGGTCCTCTTTGTTGTCTAGGTTCTCTGGGATTGTGAATTGTAGTGCTTTTTCTTTTATTTTGATACAAGATACAAGGCTAGCCTCACTCACACTTGCTGTGTTGGAGACTGGCCCTGAACTCCTGATCTTCCTGCCTTCACCTCCACAGTGCATGTATTACACAGGTGTACCACTGTGCCAAGCATTTCCTGTGCTTGTGGTGTATATATTTATCTTCTCTTTGCTGTCCAGAATTCATTCAAGTATCTTCTGCCATGCTGACTTAGTGAGCACAACTCTTTTGCTCTATACCCATCCTGGAAGGTGTATGTTTCTCCATTGGCTCTGAATGGTAGCTATTACTGAGTATAGTAATTTAGTTCAGTGATTATTTTAATTTAGATACTGAAATATTTTACTGCAAATTCTTCTGCTCTTCAGTGTTTCTGTTGAGAAATCTGCTGTCCCAAGTTTGTTTTTGTAAACTCTTCAGCGCTTTTCCCTTGCAGCCTTTGCCATTCTTTCTGTGTCCTGTACACTTAGCATTTTAGGTAGGATTTCACCAGAGTTTCTTTTCTGGTAAGTCTATTTGAACTTCTATTTTTTTTTTGGTTTTTCGAGACAGGGTTTCTCTGTGGCTTTGGAGCCTGTCCTGGAACTAGCTCTTAGACCAGGCTGATCTCGAACTCACAGAGATCCGCCTGCCTCTGCCTCCTGAGTGCTGGGATTAAAGGCGTGCGCCACCACCGCCCGGCCTATTTGAACTTCTAAATGCTTTCTGTGTCTGGATGTCTGTAATTTTCTCCCCAAATTTGGGGCAAATTCCTGCTGTTATTTCACTGGAGATGTCTTATGTACTTTTCAGTGGACCCTGAACACACATTTAGATCACGTTCCACGTGTGAGTGCAGATGCCCATGGAGGTCAGAAAAGGGTGCCAGATCCCTGAAGTTGGAGTTATAGGCATTGTGAATCATCTGACATGGGTGCTAGGAACCACACTTAGGTCCTCTGGAAGAGCAGAAATGCTGTTAACAACTGAGTCCTCTCTCTAGCTCAGGTTTAATTGTCTTTAGGTCTCCTGCATGTTCTATTGCACCAGGCCTGTCTGTATGTCCTGAGATGTTCTCTTGGTAAGACCACGCTGAATTTTTTATGTGACTTATTGAGCTTTCCTTTCCTAGATTTCTGTCAGGCTCATTCTCAAGATTTCTCTTTTTTTTATTGCTCTCATTCAAATCCTGCCTTGTCTTCTTTAATTTGTTCAGATGTTTTTCTTTATTTCCTTGGAATTAATTGACATTTTTGACCAGTCTTTTGAATTCCCCATTTTGCATTGTGTCTACTTCAATGACTGGGGAGTTTGTTGCCAAATAATTATCAATGTTTTGATCAGTCACGCTGCCTCCCCCCACTCCTATTTCCTCGGTCTCTGTGTTGAGATCATTGCTTCTGTGGGGGCAGGGATCCTTTATACTTTATGTGAGAGCCTTATTGGAGACCAGTGTTCTCTTGACACAGTGTTCTGGGCTACACACCGCTTTGAGGCAGTGACTGTCTTCCCACCAAGATCTTTGCTGTATAGCTACCCCATGACTTTCTTGTTTGTTATTACTCTATTTTGTACTGCCAGGAGCTGAGAGTTCTGCGCATCATGAGTCTTCCACAGGTGTAACATTTTTAGCAGACAGAGCAGTGGTGATGTAGACAGTGATGTTTCGGGGCCATGTCCTTTCTGTTTACTCCTCCGGTCATTGACAGAGGATCTAGACCCAACATGGAAACTGTTTTGTGTCATCCCACTGTAGGTATAGGGACCACAGTGCTTGTCTTCTCTCTGCTGTAGCTGTAGGGGTAGAAGCCCAGGAGTGTGTTTTTAGACTCATCCTAGCCATGGCTGATTGGATCCTGGTTGTCATCTGGGCATTTTTATCTTCTCTGTTCTTTGAGATAAAGCATTCACTGAAGTTTGAACAGGTGTGAGCTGTGTGTTGAGCAAGGCGGGTTGACTATAATCTGGGCTAAGTGTAGCTCAATAGAAGAGCATCTACACCAAGCACTCAAGCTCTGTGTGGAAAGGAGAAGACACCTGTCAGTAACTGTCAAATATCAAGGTAGGCACAGACATTATGTAAAAAGGAATATTAATTGTGATATACACAAACTCAACAATACCAGTACAAGATTGGTCAGAACAAAATGAACATAAGCCAAAAAGCTTTTAAAAGTAAAAAAAAAATAATAAAAGAGAAGAATGATAGTAAATAAGTTAGAATATTGAGTAATGAAAAGGGGAGACCACAAATGGTGGTGAGTGGAGGAAGAATAAACAATGAAAAGGAAAAAGAGAGAGAATGGATAAAGAAAAAGAAAAATCTATTCTAAGCAAACAGAGAAGAAAATATATGAATCTGAACCATTTAGCAAATTTAAAAAGAAAAAGAAGAGGGCTGGAGAGATGGCACAATGTTAAGAGCACCGGCTGTTCTTTTCTCTTTTTTTTTAGATTTATTTATTTATTATGCATACAGTATTCTCAGTACTCTGCCTGCATGTCAGAAGAGGGCACCAGATCTCATTACAGATGGTTGTGAGCCACCATGTGGTTGTTGGGAATTGAACTAAGGACCTTTAGAAGAGCAGGCAGTACTCTTAACCTCTGAGCCATCTCTCCCGCTCCAACACTGGCTGTTCTTGCAGAGTTCTCAACACCCATGCCAGACAGCTCACGGCCATGTGTAACTCCAGCTACAGAGATCTGATGCCCTCTTTTGGCCTCAGCAGGCACTGCACTCCACACATGCACATGCTAACATGCAGATGCAAACACATAAATAGAAACAAAAAGGTAAACCTAAAAATAAAAGAAGGGAAGAAAAAAAGAAAGCACCATGTCCATTGGGGCAGCTGTGAGGGCAAGTGTGCATCTCCTTAGCCCTTCTTAGGTTTCCTTCTTTCTGTTTTTGGGGTATAAGCAAGGGTTACCATCCTACCTTCCTGTTTTTTTCTCATCTGTGGTAGTGCTCTGGGGCCAGGGTTTGTTGGAAGAAGCCTCATTTTTCTGTTTATATGCAATCAAAGTTCTTTTGACTGGAATTTATTTCAGACAGATTAGCTTCATGAACTCAGGATTCTCTGGCAAGAGTTCAACTCTGTGTCAGGATCCCTGGGGTCCTGGTGATGCTCACTGAGAGACCAGGGGTGCAAGCTGTCCTGGGCAGAGGGGATATATGCCTTGCAATGCCCAAGACTGTAGCTCCGTGAGCACCTTTGCAATACTCTCTCTTCTGTCATCTATCTAAGCTCCCAGGCTTTCTTTTCCCTTTTCCTTCCTTCATTTCTTCCCTCCCTCATCTCCCTCTCCTCCCTCCCTCTTTCCTTTTCTCTTTCTTTCTTTTGATATGGAGTTGCATGTAGCTTAGGCTGACCTCAAACTCATTCCATTACCGAGGGTAACCTTGAGCTCGCCATCCTTCTGCCTCTACCTCTTGAATGCTGGAGTGCAGGCTGGCATTGCCACACACTGTTTATTTAGTATTAGAGATGGAGCCCAGACTTTTGCATGCCAGTCAAGCACTCTGTCAAGCAAACCAAAGTGCCAGCCCGAGCTGTCAGGAAAGGACAATAAGCCGTATTCAGCTATGTCTCTGACTTGGATCCCACTGCAAAATTCTCTAAGGAGGGCCTTCAGTGGTGTTATGTTGGAGATACCTGGGCCAGTGTAGGTGTGACTGGGGCAGTACCAAAGTATTTTCTGTGAGTTATGGGAGAAAGAAAAAGTTTCCCAAGTAGCCAGTTTGCAGGGGTAACCTTCTTAAGATGCCTCAGGTGACCTTCCCAAGATGGCTCCCTCCTGCTTACCTCCCCAGAGCCCTTCTCACATACCAGCTGGCAGTGAGTTTCCTTTTTGTTGTGCATCTCACTCGGTGCTATTCTGTCCATCATGACTGCCTCTCTTCTCTGTCATGCTTCCCCTCTGCCATGTGGCTGGGGATCAGGTTCACCACTGGTGTTGTTTTTTTCTAGAACCAGACACTCTGGGTCCCTCAAAGTTTCTGTCCATCCAGACTTGAAGTCCCACGTTCTCTCAGTCACCCTTCCTGAGTAACTGTTTTTTTTTTTGTTTTTTTTTTTTTTTTTTGCCCATTTTGATCCCATGTGGACGAGATGTTATGAAGGTGTGTGCTTCTATTGATGCAAAACTACAACCCTTGCCTGAGAGGGAACAATTATTCTGGATCCAAATATGAGTGATCCTGGCCTGGTTTCAATTTCCCCAAATTCTATATCCCCTCATCCCCCACCCCACCCCTATCCATTCCTCAGAGAGGTTAAGGCCTCCCCTGGGAAGTCAGCTAAGTCTGTCCTATCACCTCATTGAGGTGGGATCAAGGCCCCTCCCCTCCATCAAGACACTTTTCAGATGCACGGGTGGAAATACCAGAAGTGGGTTACAAAGAAGGCGGGAAACTCCACTATAAACCCTAGCTGTTATCTACAGCGGTATTAGTCCCTTAATTGGTAGAAAACAAAGTTTGTTAAGTTAATACATTCCAAAATATTTTTTAAAAATCTGCTGGCCACAGGATGTGAGGTCCAACTTCATGTTAGTCACAGGATGTTGGGTTTGTCGCAGAGGTAGACAAGGGATGACTGGTTAATAGGCTAATGACAGCTCTTGATAAATTGTGATTACGCTCTGAACCTGCAACATTTCAGCCTCTCAGGTCACCAAAGTTCTGATCTGTCTATCAGTTTTTGCAGACACAGCTTCTTTCAAGAAATTTTCACTCATACCTCCAAGCTTGCAGTCTTGAGACCTCTTCTCCCATGCTGCTCAGTCTGGTGGGCAGTTATGGAGCTTTGTATTCCGAGACTCCTGGAATCAGCTCTTCTTGGATTCAAAGAGAAAGCTGTACAGGACAGGGTGGAGTAGAGAGTCAGTTATGTGAACAAAGAGGATTACCTAACTGATATACTGATACAGCTCAACAGTGGATTTGGTTTATTTATCATTCATAAAAATGTGTGTGTGTGTTTGTATTTTATATGCCATGAATGTGCAGTTTTCTTAAATTATAGGCTCTTTTAATGCCAGCACTATGGAAGTGGAGAGAGGCGGAGCCCCAGAGCTCACAGACTGGCTAGACTCACAGACCTAGCCTGTGTGACCAATTCTAGGTTCAGTAGGAGATACTGTTACAAAAAAAAAAAAAAGATGGACAGTGTCTGAGAAACAACTCCTGAGACTGACATCTATATTCTGCACATTTGTACACACACATGCATGTCCTCCCCCTATGAACACACAATGAAGTGTGTATTTTATATTTACACATACATACTTGATATGAATTGACTATATGGCCATGAGATATACCGTCTGTTTCCTCTTGACTGTCAGGCCTGCTGCTCCCTGTCATTACACATCCTTCCCAGAGCTATGTAGGGTTGTCTGGGTGTGGGATGATTCAATTGCTTCCTGGGCTTGGTCACCAGATCCTGGCATTGGTAGGGTAGACACTAGAATGGATCTTCCAGGTGTTCCCCCTTCCAAAGGCTCTCAGGTCCCAGGCAAGCTTTCAGGGATGAGTAGGACCTTCAAGAAAGAGGGAGTTGCTGGCTTCTTTGATGGAGACTTTCAGGCCAGGGCATTTCTACACACTCTCTGTCCCAGCAACATTGGGTGTAGCTGATATTTGCAGGTCAAAGCAGAAAAGACCATGGACTGGTAAAATCTTCAGGAATGGGTTGGCTGGGTTGGGTTGCCCTAAAGCTGAGGCAGGGAGTGGTTTCAGCTGTGACTTGATATGACCCCAGGGAAGCTTCTGGGAAGAGGAACTGCTGTGGGTATGGCTGTAGATGGAGCACACGGAGGAGGACTGTAGCTCCACTCTGGGCTTGGAAGAACTCGGACTGGCTTTGGCAGTGATTCCACCAGGGGGTCTCCCGGGCACTGTACCAGACCATCAACGGCTATAGCTTTGGTGGCCCCCATTTGGTGTCCTCTATTAGGACATAAAGTGAGGAGCTCCAAATGGAGGGATGACGGACAAGATTCGGACTTTGTTCTACCATCACACAGCCTGTAGTGCCTTTCTAAAGGGGAAAAGGAAAAGGGGTGATAGCTGGGACTTTGGGACACAATCTTCGTGCAGCTCTTGAAGGCGGCTTGGCAATCCAATTAGTGTATGTCAGTTTGTCCAAGTGCGAAGGCTCGGTGGAACATGTTTTGAGAGTTTACTATGTAGAATTCGAGCATATCTGGGGAAAGGAAAGCACCTTCGCAGGCTGTGGCAGACAGGAGGTTCTGAGTCCCGCATTATAGGCTGCTCTCTGCCTTAACCTTGCTTTGAGGTCGTGCACTGTGTCATTTCTCTAGGCCCAGTTTCCCTATGTGTGCAGTGGAGTCTTTGGTGGTTGCTCCTGATTTTTGGGAGCTTAGAGGAGAGCAGGGAGATACTAGCAATAACCTGCTTTGTTAGATGCTCTCTAAGGGCTCTCGTAACTCTCTCTTTTCACAGTGTCAGGGGTTGTACACTGCGTCATGACCTTGCTGGGTCACCCCATCTCATTAAGAAAGAGATGGGGTGAGTAAAGTCAGACTCAAGGGCCTAAACACTTAGTCCAGAGGGCAGCAGCCGGGGTTCAGGCAGTTGGTCCAGAGAGAATCAGCTGGGTCTTAGGCTAGAGGTCCTGAGAGCCACAGCTTAGCTGGAGTATGAGCATGGGTCACCAAATTCCCTGCCTCATTGCACTTTAGTGTGTGACATGTACAGACATTAGATGGTGCATTTTATAAAACAGGTAGTCACAGGCCAGGTGAATGCACTGTTCCTGCTAAGCCACCTGTCTGAAAAATCACCCTCTCCCTATGCTCCCTTCTCAGGCACTTTTGTCAGGAGGGAAGGTCAAGAGAGATTTCTGGTTTGCATTTGGCCTTCCTGTTGCCTCCCATCATAGGCTGTGGCTCTTGCAAGCTCCCATTCTCTATAGGTTTTAATCTAGTGTACAACCGATGATTTTAGTTAGCATACAGAATTATAGGTCTCATTATGACATCATCATACAGGTATGCCATTGTACATTATTCATATGTGATTGCTACCACTTCTTCCCCTTAGACTTTTTCCTTACCTCAAATAGTCTTCTTTCTGTTTTCATGCCATGCCCTCCCGACTCACCCACTCTCTCTCACCCCCTTCTATCCGCTCCTACCTACCTACACCACACAACCCCCCTACATATCCACTCATCCACACAGTTAAATCTAGATTCAGTGTTTGAGGTTAATGTGCCATGCTTTGTTTTCCTTCTCTCTCCATTATGCTCTCTTGTTTCTCATTCACTTTAAAACACTTATTTTCACCCTCAGATGGGTGGCTTAGCAGGAACATTAAATTTGCCTGGCCTATGGCCTGTGACTGCCACCTTTTATAAAATGCACCATCTAATGGCTGCTCAGAACAAGCAGTAGAGTGCAATGAGCCACAGGCTAGGAGGCAGGAGTCTGGTGATGCATGCTGAGACTCCAGCCCATCATCTGATCTGCTCTCTGATTTTTTATTGTCTTTCTTGCTTTGTTTTTAAGATTAGAAAAAAATGCATGTGTGTGCGTGTGTGCGGGTATGTGTGCATGTATGCATGCATGCATGTCTGTGTGTGTGTGTGTGTGTGTGTGTGTGTAGTATCTATGGAACCCAGCAGAGGGCATCAGATTCCCTGGAGTTGAAATTCCAGCAGTTGTGAGCTATCTGACATGGGTGCTGGAAACCAAACCCAGGTATTCTGTAAGAGCAGTAAGTGCTCTTAACTGCTGAGCCATCTTTCTAGCACCCCTTTCTTTTTTCATACAATATATAGCTTTATATATACTGATGTATAATACATCTATATATTTTCTGTCTATCTGTATCTACATATATCATATACATATATACTGAAATCTAGACCACTTATGAGAGAAAGCATGCAGTATTTGTCTTTCTGTCTGATTTATTTTGCTTAACTTGATCTCAAGTTCCAACCATTTTCCTGCAAATAGCATAATTTAATTCTTCTTCATGGCCAAGTAAAACTCCACTGTGTGTGTACCACATTTTCTTCATCTTCTCATTTGTTGACGGGCATCTGGGCTGGTTCCGTGTCTTTTAAAAAATATTTGTTTATTTTATATTCTGACTGCCGTTTCCCCTCCATTTCTGCCTCCAAGCTTTCCCCCCACCTCCTCTCTGCTCTTCCATCTACTTCTCCTCCATTTCTACCCAGAGAAAGGCAGGCCTCCCATGGATATCAACAAAACGTGGCATATCAAGTTGCAGTAAGACTAAGTACCTCCCCTTGTATTAAGGCTGGGCAAGGCAACCCAGTATGAGGAATAGGGTCGCAAATGCCAGCAAGAGTCCGAGACAGCCCCTGTTCCCGCTGTTAGGAGTTCTACAATAAGACCAAGCTACACAACTGACATGCATATGTAGAGGGCCTAGGTCAGTCCTATGCAGGCTCTCTGGTTGTCAGTTCAGTCTCTGTGAGCTCCTACGGTCATCTTAACAAAAGCAATCTATAGATTCACGCCAGTCTCATTAAAATCCCAACATAATTCTTTACAGACCTTGAAAGTACAATACTCAACTTTGTATGGAAACTAAAACAAAAACCCAGGATATCTAAAACGATCTTGTACAATAAAAGCACTTCTGGAGGTGTCACTATCCATGATTTCAAGCTTTAGTACAGAGTTATAGTAATAAAACCCCCTGGTGTTGGCATAAAAACAGACATGTGGATCAATGGAATTGAATCAAAGACCCAGATGTAAATCCACACACCTACGGACACCTAATTTTTGACAAAGAAGCCAAAATTGTACAATGGAAAAAAGAAAGAATCTTTAATAAATGGTGCTAGTCTAACTGGATGCTGGCATGTAGAAGAATGCAAATAGATTCACATTAATCACCCTGCACAAAACTCAAATAAAAGTGGATTAAAGACCTCAACATGAACCTAGACACACTGAACTTGATAGGAGAGAAAGTGGGGAATAGCCTTGAATGCATTGGCACAAGTGATCGCTTCCTGAATAGAACACCAATAGTGCAGGCATTAAGATCAATTAATAAATGGGACCTCATGAAACTGAAAAGTCTTTTGAAAGGCATCAATAGGACCAAAGGGCAGCTTACAGAATGGTTTCTTATGTTGTTGGCTATGATCAGTGCTGTGATGAACATAGATGGGAAGCTATTGAGCTCTTTCTTGTCTCTCCAGTTCCAAGACTCTGGGATGCCTGATAGTCCATCAAGGAAACAGAAAAGCAGAGAGGACTCAGCTGCCCATGAGACCAACACAAGAAAGCTTTGAGTTTGGTGGCCGTGGTGTCATGGTGGGAAAAAATGTGAACTTAGATCTCCCAGAGCTGAACTTGAGCTCCTTGGTACTTACAGGAGAGAGAGAGAGTGTTAAGGCACTTGTAACTCCTTGGCAGGCCACCAAATTCCCCTGTGCCTCAGTTTACTCATCTGGGAACAAATATCAACAAAACTTGCAGGATTATTACAGGGTTCAGATAATTAACTTGCCTGGTATGGATATTAGGATTGGTGGTCAAAATGGCATTTTTTAAAAAAAAAAACTTAAATCTCACATCAAACCCCATACACTAATAGTAGGAAACTTCAGCACCCCACTCTCACCAATTGTCAGGTCATCCAGAGAAAAACTAAGCAGAGAAATAATGGAGCTAACAGATGTTATGAATCAAATGGATCTAACGGATATCTACAGAACATTCATCCAAACACAAAAGAATAAACCTTCTTCTCAGCACCTCATGGACCCTTCTCCAAAACTGATCACATACTCAGTCACCAAGCAAATCTCAACAGATACAAAAAAATTGGAATAACCCCTTGTATCTTATCAGATCACCATGGCTTAAAGTTAGCAATGAACAAAAATCTTGTTGGTGTGAAAGTATTTTATCAAACTCGGGCCAAGGACTGAGGAGTTGTTGATCATCTTATGTTAGTGATGGCCTGCTCTTTGTTCTCCACCTTGAACCTGTTCATGTCCGTGCATCCTGATGATGTAATCCCAAAGCAGGTGGCCAATGGGAATGTCTTTCATTGTTTCTTCCTCATTAATTTAGGTCCTCTCCTCGAATTGATGATCATTTATTTTTCTTGCTAATCAGAAGTTCATGAATGTTCCTTCCCCCTCTCACTCCAGCTACCCCTCGGAATGAAATCCATTTGGTGCTGGGTGAGAAGGTGGGGTCTGATGATGGTGGGAGCCCTGGTTGAGAGTTCATCTTCCTTGTGCTCTTAAGCAACCTTTTCTTAGTTTTCTGATTTAGTGCCAACTCCTCTTCACCTAGGCCAGACAAAGATTTAAGACAAGTGACAGGGGATGAGGGTGACAGAATTTTAGAGTCAGAAGGCCTCTCACTGGCCTGGGATTTACGGTCAGGAATTTGGTTTTGGGAGTTCTGGGTCCCAGACTGTTGAAGAACATCCGAAAGCTAGGATGTGTCTCCTTTCACTGCCCCAGCTGCTTGTAGGGTTCAATGATTGCAGCAGGCTGCCTCCTGTCCTGCACCGTCTAGCCTGAGCTGAACAAAAGCTCAACTTCCGCAAAGCTCAGATCTATAAGTTGCCTGTGAAATGACAATTTTTATTCCCTCACACATGTTTAAGAAAGCAGAGTATATTACACATGAAACAATAACTAAGTAGCTCACACCTAGTAGGTACAGGAATAGTGGAAGGTTGTTACTGTTGGAAATGTTTGTGTGCTGGTGCTAGGGCCCTGAACACTCTGAGGAAGTGCTCTGCCACTGAGCAGCAACCTCAGTGCATTGATGAGAGTTTTATTTCTCTGAGCACATCTTCATGCCGGGCACGTGCTGAGCCCTGCAGCCCTGTAGGGCTGAGAGCATCATATATAACATTTATTTCCCCATTCCTGTCTTATTTGTGGTCTCCCTAGCCTCACATATATTCTACAGGAATTAACACAGAAAACCTTGAAACAGAACATCCTGGGCTATTTCTGGGCTGGATACATACATGCACAGCATGAGGTGGGGCTTGGGAGCCATGAAGAGTCAAGGAGAACAGGATGGGTTATTGTGGGCCATGGGGAGGGTTTTGATGAACTGTATCTCACACCAGTGTTTTTGGTGTTCTCCAGGGGACGTGTGATGATATTTGAAGACATTTTGGGTTGTCATAGCTCGGAGGATGGGTGAGTCTGCCGCTGGCATTGGAAGGTAGGGACCAGACATGCTGCTACGTGCCATAAAGTATGCAGGGTACTCCCCACCAGAGCTGTGCTGTGTGACACCAGAGGTGCTCCCTATTTTGGCTTCACCGCTGTCCCGTAGTTTGGTCTTTGGTCTTCATAGCAGTGTGGAGGAATAGAAGGAAGAGGAAGGCAGCTCATCCTTAATTTTGCAATGGGGCCTGCTCTGTGGCCACCATTGTTCTGAAAAGGCATGTTTCCAGACCATGATAAGTTGGGACTCTAGAATCATTCTGTGGAGGACTGTAGGCTTACCAGGGGAGAAAGTCTGGAAAATGGGGACTTTTAGCCATAGTACTGCAGTGACTTGACCTTTCTCTGCCTCGGTTCTCCTGTCCATCCAGGAATAACCACAGAAATACCTCTCTTTGGGTTGCCATAAGGTCAGAGGAACCAAAGAGCTTAGAGCAGGGCTAGCATGGGGAGACCACCACACAACCACATCCGTTGTTGGGGTGGAACAAGCTTGCTGGGAATGTGTCAGTCATCTCGTCTTTCACTCAGATTCTATAGACTGCCAACATAGGCAAGGCAGGTAGAATTGGCTACGTTTTTTAAAGGATGGTTTGGAGGACAGAGAAATGAGCCCATGTTATTCTGGTGGTTGGTGGAGAAGCCTGTCCTGTTCTTCAGCTGGTGTCCCTGACTAACTGCCGCGTCCTCAGCTACTCTCACTCCCGCCTTCACTGTGCTTCCCTACTCAGGCTTGTCCCAAGCTTGTTTTTGTCAGGTGAGGACACTTTTGTCTTCCCTGACGTGGAGAAGGACTTCTGGGATAAGGTGTAGAGTCACTGAGACTGAAGGCTCATACTGAAGCATATGACATGGGACAGTTTGTGTCCCATGGTTGTTTTATGTGTCTGTATTATGTACGTGTGCACGTGTGTATATGTGTGTGTAGATGGGGAGGGCAGAGGTCAACCTCAGATGACATTCCTTAGTAACTGTCCACCTCATTTTTGAGACAGGGTCTCTCATCAGCCTGAGTTTTGCTCAGGTAGGCTAATCTGGCTGGCCATCAAGCCCCCAGGATCTGCCTGTCACTGTCTCCCCAAGGCTGGGATTACAAGCGTGCATGGCATGACTGACTTATTTGGGTTCTAGGGATAGAGTTCCGGTCCTCATGAGTGCAAGGCATACACTTCACTGACTGAACTTTCTCTCTCCCCAGGTAGTGTGTGTGTGTGTGTGTGTGTGTGTGTGTGTGTGTGATGTGTATGTGTGTGTGTGATGTGTACATGTCTGTGTGTGTTTCTATTTGTGTTTGTTGTCTGGTTTCAGCGAAACTATGATGAGTTCTGTTGCCATCTTTCCTTTGGAGCAGGGATGAGATGTGCCTAGGGGGATTGGAGAAACAAATGCCAAGGTTTTCAGAACATCAGTGTTGGGGTGACGTGTGAAAGTGGTTGAGTTTTGATCCCATCCAGAACTTGGTTCTTTCAGGATAATTTCCAGTGACGTGCTGGATCCAGCTTCACAGAGACCTTCCATCCTGAGGGCCACAGGTACTGAGGGATCATCATTCCCAGTCATTCTCTTTTCTCTGCTTTGGGCACAGTGTTTCTGCCCCTCATTCCCCACCTGCTCCGTGGTTTTGGTTTCAATCGGGCCTTTTCTCCCCTTACACATGCTTCATGATGTAGTTTCCAGATCCTATCATCTAGGCTCTCCGGCCTGGTCATATCCTAATTTGTTCAGTTAAAATGTGTTATTAGGAGCCTTCTGTGTGCTGAACATTGTGGGTACTGGGATGGAGTGTCAAGGAAACCTGGAAATCAGGTGAACTCTTCTTCAGCTCTATCACTTACCAGTGGGCAACATCTGGCGAACTGTTAGACCAGGGAGTGGTGGGAGGAGATTGCTGCCTTCCTGGGGTTATGATTAGCTAATAGATCAATGGCAGGCACTTAGACCCAGCCTAGCCCTGCACATTGTCAGCAGTGAGGAACTGTGAGCAATGTCACTCCAGCAATGGGGTGATAGCGCTCAGGTGCCTGACTGTGGAAGTTTGCAATCATGAAGTTTAAGGAAGTAACTTTGAAGCAGATGTGCAAGGTGCCTGGGAGCTGGCCAGGTGACGGGGCTGAACATGGAAGAGAGGAGTCAAGGCAGAGGCAACAGCATTGACTTTGGGCAGGGGAGAAACTTAGATAGCGATGGACCATGGAGCCAGAGTGGTCAGCAAGGTATGGTGTAAGGCCTCACAGGCCGTGTGAAGGAGACTTGGGTCATCTGAGAGCAATCTCCAGGCACTTAAAAGGCTTCAGGTGAGAGCATGGGAGGAGAGGGTTTGTTGTTTAAGAGGCTTTGTGGTTGACTCTTATGGCATCATTGTCCCTTTTACTTTTGTTGGAGCAGGAGATTGGTCCCAGTTTCTTATGAGTGGGAAGTATCCACCTTTCCCCCCGAGCTGTACCCCCAGCCCCAGCACCTCTCTTAACTTTTCCATTTCTGTGCTAGCACCTTCCTCACCGGCATCACCCGGGAGTGCGCTGGCTCTTTCTGTAGCTTTAAAAATCTATCATTTTCTGTCCATGTTCTCATCCCATGGGGCACCACTTCCACCTACTGATCTTCAAGCCCCCCAAGGAATTACACAATAAAAGCTTAAAGTATTATCCCACACAGAAGAATGAAAATCTTTTAGGCCAGAAAGCGTTTGATTACAAGAGCACACAGACTACAGTTGCACAATGCCAGGCATAATAACATGTTGGGTGGGGCAGCTCAGGGCAGCTCAGGGCAACTCAGGGCAGCTCAGGGGAGGGCGTTCTCCAAGCAGGGGAAGGGGGCCGTCAAGATATCCCAAGGCAATCTTAGCTGCCTGCTCTCCAGCTGTAGCCATCGAAGACACAGGCTGCAGCAAGACCCTTGAGCCAAATAGGGTCTCTTTGCTGACCCCTCTTTCTCCCTAGAGGCTCCTACCCCATGGCTAGCATCTCTGCCTCTCTTTATCCCCAGACTGAAATAACAGGGTAAGAGTTGCCCGACTGGGAGTGACCTGCTAACATTAGAGTGACAGATCAAATAATTTATTTTCTTCTAAATCCGGATTATGCTGTGTAGCTCCCGGGAACTATTTTCGTGCCCATCAGTCTTATTCTCATTGGTGTGTGTGTGTGTGTGTGTGTGTGTGTGTGTGTGTGTGTTCCCAAGCTCACATTTCTTTGTATGTGCAATGAGGGTGTGTATGTACATACACACACACACACACACACACACTCATCACTCTCAAAACACACTCACAGGACATTTCATCTGTAAGAGCACCCCCACCTTTACACCCAGCTTTCCTGTATACCCACACACATGACTTTTCCGGTTTTGTTGAGGTTTGACTCACCAGGTGGTATAGATTTGGGCTATACATGTAAATATACACACCTGTACACACATCATGAGATGACAGCAGCCCTCAGGCTAGTTGGTCCACCACCCTCTTGCCCAAGGACTCTCTTGCATGATGAGAATATTCATAAGTTCCCTCTGAGCGAATCTCAAGGACACTGAGCAGTGCTCTGAAGCTCAGTACATTACAATCCAGAATGCACTCCTGTTTCCTGACTGACGCTTCCTGTCCTTTACCATCTTCTCCCTCCACAGCTCCACCCTCATGTCCCCACAGCCACATTTCTACCCTCTGGTCATATATTTGTCTTTCTGTGCCTCACTTATTTCACAGTGGGGCATCCATGCTTACCCGTGTTGTCACACATGGTAGAGTTTTCTTTACTTAGGGCTGAATGCAATCCCATTCTTCATATGTGTGTGTGTGTGTGTGTGTATGTGTGTGTGTGTGCGCACGCACGTGCCCGCGTGTTCTTTTTTGTAAATGCAGGGTTTTACTACATGGCTCAGTCTGGCCTTGAGCTCATGGAAATCCTCCCATCTCAGTTTCTCAAGTGTTGGGATTACATGCACGAGCCATAGGACTCCTCTAGATAGGAGCTGACTGGTCCAGTTGTTTGTGGGCAGATATTTGGGTTTCCATATTGTAAATCGTTTTAACTATTATCTCACTCGACCTAGAGGCACCAGGAAAAAGAGTCTGACAGAGGAATCGTCTGGGTTAAATGGCCTGCAGGTATGTCACTGAGGGAGTCCCATAACCGTATTAATGGGGGTGGGAAGTCCCACCGTAAATGTGGCCGTCACCATTTATGGGTTGGGTCCTGAATTATGTAAGAGCTGAGCAGTAAGGATGCATGCTTCGTTCTCCCTCTGCCCTGTACTGTGCGTGTGACGTGACAGCTGCTTTAATCTCCTGTACCCTGACTTCCCTGCAATAACAGACCTGGAGCCAGGAGCCGAAATAAACCCTTCCTCCTCTGAGTGCCAGGAACCATGCCCGCAGTGCACAGCTTCCCGCAGAGCATGTAAGGGAGAGGTGAGGGACGGAGTGAGCCAGACCATGGCGGTGGTGAGAATCTGGCCACCTGACTGACTAGCAGCCAGAGCGTTTCTTCATCTATATAAGAATTTAGTAAGCAGGGATAGAGTCATATTGTTTCAAAACATAGATCTTATCATTTTTTTCTGGATACTTCTTCTTGTTCATCTTTTAGTCATCACTAATAAACTATGACAGCCCAGAGTTATCATTTCCAATCATTTTCCTTCCAATTTTGACGTTATTGATGAGTTATCATTGTTACTCATTAATCCCATAGCTCGATTTTTAAGAATCTAGAGGCATATGACAGCCTGTTTTCAGGCTGGTAGCTTTTGTGGCTACAGGGACATTCATTAGACCCAAACAAAATCTTCACCAGTCCGGGCATAGTGCCATGTACCAAGCAATATGTTATTAACTCTTAAAGGCCAGAGTGCTGAAGAAAAATCCTCAGACCAAAGCTGCTTTAGTTATTATTCAAATTCTGGCCTAATACAATGTTTATTATATTTTATATCTTTATAGAATTTGTCTATATATCTAGTCCTGGCATTCTGTTGTTCCTTGGTCATATGACACCACAGTGGTTCTGCATGTGCTAACTTTTCTGAGAAAGGGAGGTCCTGACACCTCTTTCTTTGACCATCTTTCTACTTCACACTTTGCTCATCGGTATATGTCTCTGTGTAGGGCAGAGGTAACCTCAGCTAATCTAACTGTGTTGCTGTCTATGCCACGTAATAGCCTGAGTGTATGCTAGGAAGAGGCTTGTAATCTGATCTGTGGCCAACTCCTTTAGCAAGCTGAATCTTCTTGACCTTTTTGGGTTTACTTTGTTTTAAATATCTTGTTCCTGCACAAATACATGGACAAATGTTTCAAGAATGTCTCATAGCCTCATAAAGCAACCTCTGGCTTCTTTATGTGTGTCATATCCTCCATGGCATAAGGAAGACCTCCAAGTATATAAGGTTATCTCCCTAAAAGTGGGAGGGGTAGAATGCTCAGGACATTTCTGGGGAAGTTTAATAGCAGTACTTCTGGAAGAAGACATAAATGATGCATAAGAAATTTCCCATCAACCCAATATCCCCAACTTGTGCAAATATTAAAAGTCATCCAAATATGCACTAGGTGGAGATGAAAGCCAAAGGTGGCAGGGCGGCCATCACGCGACTCAGTTTGGCTGGATCTTTGTCAAACAGCTGTGTTGGCTTTACGACTTTGGCCGCTCCCATCAGATACGGCTGTGCCACCCGAGCTGCTTTACGACTTTGGCTGCTCCCATCAGATACAAGCTGCTTTTTGTTAGGGTGTTTTTGTCACAGTGACAGAAATGAAGCTGGAGCACACACCAAAGCTACAGTGCCCAACACAGCTTTGAACACAGGAATGAAAACATGGCTTGGAGACCCTAATCTAATTTTCTGAATAAACACACCCAGAAGTGGGGTCGCTGGGTTCCATGATAGTTCGACTTTTAACTTTTTGAAAATGTCTTTGTTGCTGTCTGTAATGGCTGTGCAATTTCCATTCCTGCTAGCAGAGTGTGAGCCTCAACACCACTTGCTGTGGGCTTCTTCTTGACGACGGTCACCCTAAGTGGAGTCTGTCCACTTCCTTCAGTATGGCCCTGGCATTGGCTTCCTTTTGGATTGGAAAGGGCATTTTCTCACCCTCTGCTTTCCCTTGGGTCCTTGTTAACTTCTAAGAATGTGCCGGAACCTTCTGCTCAGAGTGGTGTTGGTGCATCAGCAGCATGGCAGGGCTGTCAGACGGGCAGGTGTTCGCCAAACTGGGATGCAATCCAGTCAAGTTGACAGTCAAAATTCACCATCATAAATGAGTGAAGAAGCTTGCTCAAGAAGAGTATGTGATCATTCATATATTCATTGATTTGTTCATTCATTCATTAATGTGGAAATGTTCCTGGTCACCTACAAGGTACCAGGCCGCATGCTCGATCTTTGGAACACACACAGTTCAGTGTAGTGGGGAGAGAGAGACACACACAGGACCCTTGGGACAGAGTGGGGAACCCTTTCCAGTTACCCTGAAACAAAAAGAAGGATATCATCACCTCGTTGCTGAGATGGTTTGCTAACAACCCAGGTGGGGCCCTGGGATTGCTGACACCTTATACTTCAGGGACTTCTCTCAAGTAGAATCTTTGGCTCAAAAGAGAGGACAGTCGAAATCTTAATTTGGATCTTTTAAAAAAATTTTGTTGGTAAATTTCTCAGGCACGGACATTGATTTTTAAAGAATAAAACCTTCATGATTCGACTTTACTGTTAAGCAGTTTTCCCCCACTTCCATTTGATGGGGATGGAGTCAGATCCATCGCCCTCACTAAAGGTCAACTGGAGGATGCATCCAAATATGAAGACGAATAGAGCAGGGTCAGAGCCTGCACTTTCTTCCCCTCTGTCCCTCTGGCTGTCATTTCTGGCTTCCTCCTGCTGCTCTGCCCTCTCTGCCTTCCTCCTCTCCTTCCTCACATGCAGGGGTTCAGTATAGACTGTTGCATGACATGTTTACTTTATCATCTAATGGAGCAGGCAGATGCATGAGCCGTCACCGCGAAATGTAGGAGAAACCGACGGGAAGAAGTTGCCATGGACACTCAGAACACATGCTGGTCCTTATCTAGAACTGGGACGTTTCTTGGAATGGGGACATTGACCTTGAGAGCTGGGGGTGAGTAAAAGGAGTGTGAAAGTCAGAGGCTAGTGGGTGAAGGGAAGGGGAGAGTCAGAGTGGGGCACCGATGCCCTGGGCGCAGTGTGTTCAAAGACTCAGAACTTAATGAATGCAGTCGTTTGGGGTGCCGGAAGGAGGGCAGGTGGTGGTGGAGCACAGAACTGGGAGAGAGGAGGTTTGGGGTGAGGGACAGAAAGTACCCCCTCACCTCTCATGACCCGGTAAGTGGTTTGGACTTGTTCTTGGGTAGGGAGGGTCATGGCTGATAAAAGGTGGTAAGGCATGGAGTGACGTGACCAGAGTGAGTGATCCCTGGCATTCCTGGGATGAGTCTAAAGGCAGGGGAAGGAGGAAGGGGCTGTTTCCAGACCTCAGGTCAAGCTAGCATTGTTCTTCCATCCCACTGATACCTCAGAGCAGGGTGTGTGTTCCTAGAGGCCACCATGACTCGAGGTTGGGCTGGGCAGTACCTAAGGCCACCATGACTCGAGAGCACCCAAAGCCAGTGTTTGCTCAGTGGCCCAGAAGTTCACTTCAAGGACAGGGGTCCTTGCTCCGTGTTTCTGTACGGTGACTGGTGACTACCAAGGTCAGATGCTGCTCGGGAGGAGTTTGAAATGTGCAGGCTGTCTTCAGGAGGATGGTTTGACCTGAGAAGTGAGTGAATAACTTCCTGTGTCCCTTGGTCACTCCAGAGGTGGTGCTAAAATATCTTGTGGTGGGATATCAGACTCCAGGAAGGCTCTGTGCTTCAAGGGTCTTCCCTGCCCCCCTGAAGATACCAGACAGGAGCAATGATGACTCAGGCTGTGTCACTGAGAAGCCCACCCTAACACAGGGGGCAGCTCATGACAGCTGCAGCCCCGAAGCTCTCTTCCGGGCCCCCCACAGCTGGCCAGGAGGAACATTCTCCTCCAGGAGACTCAGCTGGCCAGAGTGGCCTTAGCCTGACAGTTGCTGCTGGAGACTCTTGTAAGCTCCAGCTGTGCAGGACCTGCAAGGTTGTCTCCCGCATCTCATGAGCTTCATTTCAGATAGTGTTGCAACTTGGAGGCAATGGCTATATGAGAGGTTGATGCAAGAGGGTTGTCATGAGTTCAAGGCCAGCTTGGGCTACATAGTGAGTTACAGGCTAGCCTGGGCTACAGAGTAAAACCTTGTTTCAACAAACAAACAAGTCCTCAAAATAAAAAGGCGTCCAAAGTACCTAGCTCTTGTCCTCCCCCTTTTCCTTCATTATGCCATTACCCTTGGGAGGTGTTTAGTGGGACACTGAAAACTGCTTCCATGGAGCAATGTTGTGACTTGCTGTGAACCCAGTGCTGTGCCGAGGCCGTAAGGCAGCCTGCCATTTAATCTGTGCAGTTGTTCCCTCAGGAGGATGCTGTCATTTCAGACGACAGCACAGACAGAGGTTCAGAGAAGTCAGTGAGCTTGCAGAGTAAGCCCAGCAGGCTAGAAAGAGCTTCACTGTGGACCTGGCTAACTCTCCAACTCCTTGTTGATAACACCTCAAACCAGGCATCAGTCTTCTACCACACTGTTGGTCATGTGCAGACCCTTGTCCCTAATTCCAGGACTCTTTGCCTCTGCTCCCAGGGATCTGGGCGAGCAATGATGCTCTCTGGGCATGATGACTGGAGCCTGTCCTCTCAGCGCTGGAGGCTGAGGCAGAGAATTTAGAGTTTGAGATCAGCCTGGGATACATAGCAGACCGTGTTTCAGAATACTGACGAACAGCCCTGCGGCCATTGGCTAGGGGTGGGGATGGTGTGACTAGCCTGGCTTTTGGGACTTAATGATGATTTAAGTTCTTACATTATTCTTACTGATGGATTTGATTGTATACACGAGCATATAAATGTGTGTGTGTCTGGCCCAGGATAGCTTTGGCAATCGAGGCTCCTTTGTGCTTCTAGATTTAGGATTGTTTTGCTAGTTCTCTGAAGAATATAATGGAAATTGTGGTGGGGATTGCATTGAATGTGTACAGGGCTTTTGGCGATATGGTGTTCTTTAATTTTTGGTCATATGATTTTAGCCTTTATTTTCCTATCATGAGTGGAACATGTTTGCATGGCACATCCCCAACTTTCTCCTTTAGACTGGCTTAGAAGGTATGAAGTGAGACCCCAGGGTGCAGATGCGTCAATGTGCTGGGAGACGGGGGTGGCTTGAGATACTCTTTCACAACTGGGCCTTAAGCACCTGGGTTCTCATGACAATTTTTTTTCTGACATTGAAGATTCTATGTAGAGACAACAGTTATGCAGTAGGTCCTGGAACAACCAACCCTCTAGAGAGTTCTATACCCTAATTTCATTAGGATAAATTCCCATAAGTAGAAACATCTAGTTAAAGAGTCTGTTCACTTTGAGCGGTTGGTGAGAAGGCTTAGTGTGTAAAGATGCTTGTTATCAAGCCTGCTGACCTGAATTTGATTCCTGGAGCCTACATGATGGAAGGAGAGAGCTGACTCCCATAAGCTGCCCTTCCCCCATGAATAAATACTAAGTAGATAGCTAGCTAGCTAGATAGTTAGATAGATGAATAGATGTTACAATAGAGTATATACTGTAGCATTCTTGTTGTGAATGGCCAAATTGCCTCCCAGAAGGTATCAAACAAAAATTAAACAACATTCTGCCTGAGAATGTGGCTTAGTGGTAGAGTATTTGCCTAGCATGCATAAGGCCCTGGGTTCCAGGCTGGGTACCATCAGGAAAGGACAAACACGTAACAGAAGCCAACCTTCCACATTCCTCGTCTGCAGGCAGCACCAGTTTTCCCTTTCTTTTGCTGCCATGTTGTTGTCAGGTTGTTTTCTAATTTTGATCATTTTCATTAGTTAGTAGTAGTTACTTTTCTGTTATCGAAAGACTCTCTCTCTCCAAAAAGCAAAGTTAAAATGGAAGCGTCTGCTTTGGCTTATGATCCAGAAGAAGAGTCCACAATGACAGGATCAGGAAAATGGTTGGTTACATTTCACCCACACACAGGAAGCAGCAAGATAGAACAGGAAGTGACCTGAGACTGTAAACCCTCAATGTCCATCCCTATCCGGATTGTTCCATGACCTTCCCAAATAGCACTGCCAAGACTGGGAAACAAGTCTGCAGATGTGAGCCTACAGGACAGTTTCATTCAGACCATAAAAGAGTCAACGGCTATTTTTTATTGTTTAGGTTAAAGTTATAACTTTTCTTCTTTTGGGTATTGCAATCATTTCTTCCAATTTAAAATTTTCTCATCCAAGACGTTTGTGCTTCAGTTATTCAGATCTGCAGGTTATTTTTTTCCTTTGCAGATTCTGCAACTGATTTCTACATATGAGAGATTTTAAAGCCTCAAATTAAACATTTATATACATTTGACTTTATTTCTTTTAATAATTGCATTTTTAAATGCAATTCTTTAACACATAGCAAATTAAGTTTTGGCACATAGAACAAGATGGCTGAGATTTTTTTTAAATGAATATCTCCCTGGGTTCTTCAGAGATTCAAGTATTCTACATCTGTGTGGGCAAACTTTGTTAATTTATCTTTTTCTAGAAAATAATCAATTTCAATGGGATTTTTCAAATGTTATTAGCCTTGGGCTGTACACAGTGTTCTTCATACTAAAATAGAAAGATTCTTATTTCTAATAGCTTTTATTAGATATTGCTTTCCCCTCAGCTGCCTTAGAAGTTAAAGCAAGCTTTTTCTGCATTTATTTATTTATTATTTTCTCTGCGTGTACAACCACATGTGTGCCACAGTGAATGTTCAAAGGGCAGAGACCTCCACAGGAACAGGTACAAGGGAACAGGCCCGAGTCAGAGATCTCTATGAAAACAGGCTGAGACAGCGACCTCTGTGGGAGCAGGCCTGAATGACCTCCGGGATTGCTGAGTGACCCATGGGAATGCAGAGTGATCTCCCCGAACACCTAGTGACCTCTGGGGTGACTGGAACCATGGCCCTAACTGCACCACGAGGAGCAACCATCTGAGCCTTGATCCACTAGCACCTGGAAGACTGATCACCAGAGACACAGACAGCCCCAACTACACCAGTCAGAGGAAAAGATGAGTAGACAACGTAAGAACACACTCAACACCACAAAGAGCAACACAACACCAATAAAAACTAGTGGCCCTGCAACAGCATGACTTGAACACCCAATACAGATGAAGCAGAAGAAAGTGACCTAAAAATAACTTTAGGAGTAAATTTGAGGCCCTTAAAGAGGAAATGAAAGATTCCCTCAAAGAAATGGAGGAAAAGACAAATGAAAAATTGGAAGAAATCAACAAATCTCTTAAAAAAAACCAAGGAAAAGCAATGAAACAG
This sequence comes from Ondatra zibethicus, assembly GCA_004026605.1. Lineage (NCBI taxonomy): Eukaryota > Metazoa > Chordata > Mammalia > Rodentia > Cricetidae > Ondatra > Ondatra zibethicus. The sequence continues at coordinate 197,405 of PVIU01001111.1, forward strand.
ATGAAAGAAATGATTCAAGACTTGAAAACCCAAATAGAGACAATAAAGAAAACACAAACCGAGGGAACTCTGGAAATAGAAAATATGGGAAAACTATGAGAAGAAAGCCGTATCTGTGTTGTAAAGAACTAGTTTAAACCAACACATTTAATTTTTTTTATTTAAAAATTTTTAGTTTTATATACTATCCCCAGTTCCCCCTCCACTCCCTTCCCTCGCCTCCTCATCTCCCCATCCTAGCCCCCATCTACTCCTCAGAGGAGGTCACATTTAATTCCTACCATTTGCATTCTTCCTACCTTAGTTTAAAAAGAAGTTTATTTTACTTAGGTCTATGTGCACGTGTATACACGTGCCTGGGAGGTCAGAAGAAGGCACTGGATCCCCTGGAGCTGGAGTGACGGGAGTGAGTCTCCAGATGTGAGCACTGTTATTGAATTACTGTCCTCTGCAAGAGCAGCAGGTGCTCTTAGCCTCTGAGCCCTCTCTCCGGCTCCTCATCTTATCATTTTTGACTTTTCTAATCAAGGTTGTAGGTATATGTTCCATTATTTTTCTATACAGTTTTCTCAATATTTAGATGATAATGTTGCATTTATTTCAAAGAAATTTCTTGACTGATAAACTAACAAGACCCCACTAGGTACCAAATACTTTATAACATGGGTCTTATCTTCTGTCACGAACTTTGAATTCTATTCCTTTCCATTCCTCTCAGATTACAATTGCGAATCTGATTCCTTGCTGTTCAAATTGTCTGTTGTGTCTTTTCCTGATGTGGGATTTCCCCTTATATGCTGTGAATACAATTGGTTAATGAATAAAGAAAACTGGCTTGGCCTGATAGAGTAGAACAGAGCTAGGTGGGGAAAACTAAACTGAATGTTGGGAGAAAGAAGGGCGGAGTCAGAGAGACGCCATGTAGCCCCGCCAGAGACAGACACCACAGCCTCGTGGCGATACACAGGTTAATAGAAATGGGTTAAATTAATATGTAAGAGTTAGCCAATAAGAAACTGGAGCTAATGGGCCAAGCAGTGATTTAAATAATGCAGTTTCTGTGTGGTTATTTTGGGGCTGGGCAGCTGGGAACAAACAAGCAGCCCCCTACAACATTTTCCCATTAATTTCTAAGCTCTTCTTGTGGCGAATATTACTTTTTTCCAGAGAGATTTCCTTTCAGTGGCGTGGAATTTATGCATGTGGGGAGCAGTTACTCATTCTGAAAGCACTTTTGCTCATGTAAAACAATTGCTCAACTCATTTGCACTTATTTTTAATGTCTACAATGTAGTCTTTTTAAACTTTATATGACTTTATGTTTCCTCTTTTTATGATTTTTCTGTGTTTAATGAAGCACGTGTTACTTTGCCCTGGTGTTTTGAAAACTTATGTGCTATCTGTGAGCACTTTCAATGTTTTAAAGAGACACATCTTATCTATATCTGTGCAATTTTCAGTCAAGCGCAAAGTTATGCTCAACATAAAATATTCAGTTGTAGTGAGCTCATCGTCCACATACATCTCAGTCTTGGTTAATATGACCATGCATTAGGCCTGCTAGATCTAAATTAATATTAATAAAATAAAATAATAATTTTAATATTCGATGTCAATACTTTTTATGTTTTATGCAGTTATAATTCTTGAGATTCATTTCCGCTTTGCTCAGTTTCCACACTTTCTGTCAATTTTTCATTCCATTGATTTTCTGTCTCTCTGGCTTTCCTTTTGTCTCTTTGTTTCTTTTTTCTTTTGGTTATGTTGTCAAGTTTGTGTGTGTGTGTGTGTGTGTGTGTGTGTGTGCATGCACGTGCGTGTGCATGGGGTCATTTGGCCATTCATGCATGTGTGGCAGTCAGGATTTGATGTCAGATGTCTTCCCCCCTCACTCTTCATGTTAGTCTTTGAGACAGGGTCTCTTTGAACCTGGAGCTTGCTGCTTTGGCCATAGTGGCTGGCCCATGAGCTCTTGGGACTCATCTGTGTTCTGCTCCCTTTTCAGCCCCATACATGGCACCATGCTTGATGTTTTTACATGGTGACTGTGGTTGCTGGGGATCTGGCTGAGGTCCCCAAACCTGTGTGGCAAGCACTTGATGACTGATCGTCTACCCAGACTCTATTTTTTTTTGATGTGGTGATTGATAATTGCTAAATATCTCGCCCTCAATTTTCCATTCTCTTCCTGTTTCTCTCATGCTCTGTGTTTCTTTTTGCTGACATCTGGGAAAGCCCCCACATTATGGTAATCTCTCCACTCACTCACTCCTCTTATTTCATGTGTCTTGGTTCTATTGTTGTAGTTTTAGGCTTATCACTGGGCAACCCACTCAGGTTAATTTCCTTTTGTTAGTAAGTTCTCGTTGGTCTGTCTGTTTTGTTTGTCTTCTACTGGACATCAGTCCTACTGGCTGCTTCCTGTTCTTTTCATGGGTGTTAGATGTTATTGCTCTTCGTTGAGAAGACAAATGGTTTTCTGCGATGTCTTCTCCATCCTGTGGTAGATCTTCACCAGGATCTTCAGGATGCTCTTTCTTATCTTTTCTCAGCACTTCCCAGAGCCCAAAACTAGCAGAACTTTCAGCTGCCTCAAACTGTCACGTCCCATGTTTGAGTGTGCTGACTTTCCTTGCATTCGTGTGTGCTGGGTCAGGCTTACATCCAGAAGGTAGGGTGGTGTGAGCGGTTTACCCTATCATCTCTATGGTTGTAAGCGTTTGGATGTGACCATGGTTCACAGCTGAGGATGACTTCCCACTTCAGTGAACTTTTGTGAATGTCTGGAGACATATACCATCTATAGGTGGGGTTTATGGGCCTGGTATCTAGTGTATTGTTAAACAGGCCTCAGTGCATGAGGTATTCTTTATCAAGATGGCAAATAGGGCTGGAGTTGGAGTTCTGGTTTGTAGTCGCCATGGTGCTGAATTCACATTTTGTCCTAGTTACTTTGTTGTATTGTATTCTTATTTCATGGAACATGTGTGAGAGCCAATTTCCAACATATACAATTATCACACAGAGATAGGTAGATGGTGGACAGATAGACAATAAATAAACAGATAAGTAGGTAGATGATAGTTAGATAGGTGGATATATAATGGGCAGACTAATCAATGATGGATAGAAGCATCATAGATAGACAGACAGATAAATAGATGAAAGAAATATAGATGTTGAGTAGAGAGATTATGGAAAGCCAGATGGATATGTAGATACATGAGAGATGATGGAGAGACATATGATAGATAAATGATGGGCAAAAGATGATAGGTAGATAGACAATAGATAGATCAATGCATACATATATGATGTATTGATGAGAGATAGATGGACAGAGCAAAATAGATGCTAAACAGATAATTGATAGACAGATTATGGACAAAAGATAGAGAGATAATTATGGATGATAGATGGTAATAATGATACATAATGAGGATGGGTGATTGCTACATATAAGGGCATCCCTTTTTCCCAGTTGAACACTTAGATACATGAAAACATGTTATACGATACACATCCTCATTTCCAGCTCTCTCTCTTTCATGCACAGAGTGTTACTGTCTCTCAAAGGATGCAGAAACAGGGTACCAGAAGTTGGGGGTGAGAGAGTGGATGGACCAGTGTTTGATCACTGACTTAGCCAGTTATCGAGTGTCATGAAGCGTGTGCCAAAATCTGTGTTCCTGCCCCCTCTGGAGGAAGCACGCATGTCAGATGTGGTTGCTGCATGAGCCACTGAGATGGCTGAGCACAGCTGGCAGGTGGCAGGGACACCTGAGAAGCCCTAAGGTGTCTTAGGACAAGGCTCTGGGAGGTTTCTTCTACGAGACCATCTGCTTTATGATGAGCAAACATTCCTGGGAAAATCTGTTTCTTTTTCTTCATTATGAATATCTTAAAACTGCATGTGTTTTCTGTCAGGGGGCATGATAGCTACTGCAGGTGACAACTTGTGTTTAGATGACAACCCACCAGAGGCATGGTTATCTGATGGAGGTTAGTCCTGTCCAGACAAGGTCTGCAGGACCATCGACTCTCGAAGCTGTTGCTCACTTTTGCTAAAGCAGCTTGGTGTCTCCACAGTACCTGCTTTGTATGTGTAATCTCATGTGATATGTGTACATAATCTTATAATTGCATCTCAATATTATGGGCATGTATATCTGTGGGTGGTCAGGTAGATTACTTTTCATTTAGCTGTCTAGTCTTGATATATAGAATATATACTGGGACACGCCTCGTCCTTGGATCTATTTGTCCCAGAAGGACTGTGGACACTTGAAAGCCTGCCTTGTTCTTTTGCTTATTGGGTGACTTTCCTCTGCTCTTTGGGACCCTGTTGAGAAAATTTTAGTCACACAGTTGAAAACCTTGGTTCCCACAGTCAAATCTCCACTCCATTCCCTGAGATAAAACTTAGAAGCCAGCTCCCCGCAATCATCTTTTATTTGGGAGGACATTAGTCAGGAGAGGAATCTTTCAAATAGAGCACATTTGGGACCTTCAAAGATAGGGGTGTCTCATCCAAGCTTGTCTGATCCTTAGTCCTTCCTGATAAGGAGATTGGGTGTACCAAGTTCTTCTGTAGTCGACTTGGGAAAGTGTTAACCTCAGTTGACCCCAGCTCCAGCCCTAGAAAAGCTATTAACTCCCTACACCTACTCTTACCTCAGTTTATCAATACAGGATTTTAACCTAGAGATGTAGGATCATGCACAAACTCCCCTTTCCCCTTTTTAGAATTTAAAGCGTCCTAATTCAGCTCTCTCTTTTTTTTTTAACCTCTTAGTGCTGCCCCAGCGTCTTTCTAGCCACACCTCCCTGGGGTCATAAAGAAGCTGACAGTGTTGCTTTGAGTAGTTATTATCTGTTTTATGGCCCTGAGAATTTCGGGCTGTGTAACTTTGCTATTACCAGAGAATTGCTGACTGTGTGTGTGTGTGTGTGTGTGCGTGCGCACATGCATGTGCGCGAGTGTGAACTAGAGACTTTGCAGCATGGCAGAAGAATAAAGAAACTTGCATGAAGAAATACGGGTTTTTTTTTGTTCACCCCCAGATAGCCAGAGGAAAAAAGTCTTTTTGCTTCTTGTAGCTTCTAATCTGAACCCCAAGAGTGCGTTGAGGCTGCCCCTCAAATAGTCCTTGATAGTTTCCCACTGACATTGACTATTTTAGTGGAAAGTTGACACGAGGGCTGGATAGATATGTGTCTGCAAGCTGCACTTCATGTTCTAAATAATGTTTTTGGTATTTTTAGCTGGGAATTCACTGCATAGTCCTGACTGGCCTCAAGCTCATAGTCTCCTTGTTTCTGCCTCCTGAGTGCGGGATTTGCTTGCGTGTGTCATGATACGTAGCTTCACTTTAATTAAAAAGTTTTATTAGTGTATGTCAGTTGTACAAATTAACATATTTCATTCTGCCGCTTCCATGAGCTCTAGTAATACATTCTGATCAACTTCACCCCATTGGTGTCTCTTTCCTCTTACCCACCTCAGTGATCCTCTCTCCTCCCTGATACTCTCCCTTCTATGTCCATGTTGCTATTTCTCCAGATTCCACATGTAGGATTAAGCAGTAAACACATAATGCTTTCTTTTGTGAGTTTGTATTATTTTGTTTAATATGATGGCCTTCGTTCCATCTGCTTTTCTTGTTTGTGGCTCCATTATCTGTCATCTATCTACCCAGTTACCTCTCTGTGGTGGTTTGAATGAGAATGGCTCCCATAGGCTCATATGTTTGAACACTTGAGTGTCATGGGCCATGAGAAGCAGGTGGCAGCTAGTGTTCAGATGACAACCCACCAGAGGCATGGTTATCTGATGGAGGTTAATCCTCTCCAGACAAGGTGTGCAGGACCATAGACTCTGAATGCTGTTGCTCACTTTTGCTGAAACAGTTTGATATCTTCCCAATACCTGCATTGTAGTGTGTGATCTCATGTGATGTGTATATGTAATCTCATGATTGCATCTCAATATTATGGACACATATATCTGTGAATGGTCAGGAAGATGACTTTTCATTTAGCTATATAGTCTTGATGTATAGAATATGTACTGGGACATGCTTCATAACTGGATCTATTTGTCCCACAATGACTGTGGACATTTAAAAGTCTGCCTTGTTCTTTTGCTTATTGGATGACTTTCCCCACCCCCATGAGATCTCCAGTGAGAGAATTTAGCCACGTATCCCAAAACCTTGATTCCCACAGTCAAATCTTTGTTCTGTTCCCTGAGATACATTAGAAGCCAGCTCCTTACAACTATCTCCCATTTGGTAGTACATGTAGTCAGGAAAGGAGTCCATATAGATCACATTTGGGGCCTTTAAAGATAAAGGGATGTTCAAACTCAGAGAATTGCCTTTGTTTTGTGTGTGGATATAAGGAAACTTTATAAAACAGGCGGAGAACAGCAGAGGAAAAACAAAGAAACTGATGCCAAAAAGTATGTAGTGGAGAGTTCATTTCGCCCTCAGGTCCTTCTAAGTCCCATCCTTGGTGTGAGCCTTGTATCTGAACCCTGAAGGGACACTGAGGCTGGCACTCAGAGGCTCCTAATGCTTGAGCCCCAGGGGATGGAACTGTTTGGAAAGGACTAGGAGGTGTGATCTTGTTGTAGGAGGTATATCATGGGGGAGAGCTTGGAGGCTTCAAAAGTCTCCTGCCATTCCCAGTGCACTCTCTACTTCCTGTCTGAGAATTGGGATGAAAGCTCTTAGGTACTGCTTCAGCACCATGACTGTCTGTGTGCTACCATTCTTCCCCTGAGGATGGTCATGGTCTCTAACCCTCTGAAACTCTAAGCCTCAATAAACTCTTTCTTTTACAAATTGTATTGGCCATGATGTATTATCACAGCAATAGAAAAGCAACTGATTATCTAGCTATCTGCTATCTGTCTGTCATCTGACTGTCCATCGGTCTGTCTGTCTATCTATTAGAGGCTTAAAGACTTGTTCAAGAATAGGATCATAGCTGCAGTACAGATAATTTGATTTCTTCCTTTCCTACTTGTATCCCATTTCTTGTATTTAAAAATATCTTTAGTTTGCATCTCTCTGTGTGTCTTTGTGAATTTGTGGTGTATCATCTGTGTGTGAAGGTGTGTGTGCCACCAAGGACCTGTAGAAGTCAGTGGACAACTGAGAAAGTCAATACCCTTTATCTACCTTTAACAATTGAGCCATTCAGACAACCCTCATTCTTTGTCCTGTTGCTTGAACAACTCAAGTCCACAGTAATGAGAATGGGAGATTCTTTTTTCATTCCTGATTTTAGAGAAAGTACTTTCCTTTTGTCCCATTCTGTGATGATGACTGTGGGTTTGTTCTATGTAGTCTTTATTATTATGAGGAGGATGCTTTAGTCTATACATGCTTTATCTAAGGCTTTTATTAGGAAGGGATCTTGGATTTTGTCAAAGATTCTTTATGAATTTACTGAAATGATCAAGCAAACTTTTCCCTCTTCATTGTAGGTTTTTCCTTCTTCCTTCCTTCCTTCCTTCCTTCCTTCCTTCCTTCCTTCCTTCCTCCCTCCCTCCCTCCCTCCCTCCCTTCTTCCCTCCCTCCCTCTCTTCTTTCCTTCCTTCTTTTTCTTTATTTCTTTTTTTTGAGACATGGTCTCACTTTGTATCTCTGGCAGGTGTGGGATTCACTTTGTAGACCAGAGATGATCTCTACTCACAGAGATCCCGTCTCTGCCTCCCATTTGCTGGTATTAAAGGTGTGCATCATCAGCCTTCCTTCTATTGTATTAACATGCTACATTGAATTTATTAATTTATGTGTGTTGAACCATCTTTATATCTTTGGAATGAAATTATTTTGCTGATGGCATATAACCTTCATGTTTTGTTGAGTCAAAGTTGCAAGTATTTTATTGAGGATTTTTGTGTTTGTGTTTATCAAAGATACTACCCTGCAGATTTCTTTATTGATTATGTCATAATCTGGTTTAACTATCAGGGTAATACTGGCTTTACAGAGTGAATCTGGAAAGCATTTCTCTCTTCCTATGATATGGAATAATTTCAGATATATTAGTATTGTTTTTTTTAAATATGTGGCAAAGTTTGTCAGTGAATTCATCTAGTCCTGGATTTTTGTGTTAGGAGAACTTTGTTACTGTCAATCTCATTATATATTATCCATCTGTTTAGGTTTTCATGTCTTAGTGCAATTTTGATCAGTCATATATAACTGCACCTTTTCCCATTTCCTCTTGAGTGTAATCCCCAATAAACTTCTGAATTTCAGTGTTACTAGTTGTAGTGTTATCCTTTCTAACTTTAGCATTTTTCTTTCCTTTAATTTTTGAGTCATCATCTGACTGTGGGGCCCAGACAGGCCTCAAACTCATCATTATGTAGAAAGATTAGTTCTGAGCTCACATTCCTCCTGCCTCAGCCCTGTGAGTCTAGAATTACAGGCATTTGCCACTGAGTCTGCCTCTAATTCTACAATTTGGATCCCTTTTCTCTTCCTTTTGGTTAGCTTTGTTAAGGGTTTGTGAGTCCTTAAATATTTTCAAGGAACCATCTGTGAGTTCACTGATCCACATTAAATGATGGTTTTTTAAATGATATTTCATTAATTTCAGATATTACTTAATTTCTTTCTTTCTCTTGGTTTTGGGTGCACCTTACCCTCATTTTTCTAAAAATATGCAGTGCATTGTTAGGTTATTTCTTTAAAGTTTTCTAATTATTTAAAAACCCTGGGCACTTAGTATTGTAAACATCCTTCTTAGAACTGCCTTTGCTGTACCTCACACATTCTGATTCTAAGAACTTTAAAAATTTCTCATTGGTCACTTCAGTAAACTACTGGTAATTTAAAAGTTCAATCTTTATATGTTTGTATAATATCTGTAGTTTGTCCTGTTGGTTTCTAGTTTGATACTGATGAGAAAAGGGTGGAGAGAGTGAGAATGAAATGGGAAATGGAGAACAAGAAAGAGTTAGAATATTCAAGCAGTGAAGAGAAAAAAAAAGCAGGAGAAATGTGAAAATGAGGCCATGGCTACAGAGAAGGGGAATAAAGAGGAAACATACACACACATCCTATATATGCAATATATAAACATATTTTTATATATGACAGAAATATATATAATATAGCACAATATATTGGCATATACTATATATTAATATGTATTGTATATGATATAACTATATCATATATAATTATATATTACATATAATATATAAGCTATATAAGTATGTAATACATATATTAATATATGAATATATCACTATATAACACATATTAAATGTAAGCATATAATTAAATATATAACATATTATATATTATATAATATTATTTATATTATATTGTATAATATATAATATATATTATATATTATATAATATTATTTATATTATATTGTATAATATATAATATATATTATATACAGAGAGAGACAAAGAGAGGAAGAGAGATAATAAGCTAACTTGAGCATTAGATAAGAGAAAGGATGAAGTACCTAAAGAAAATAATGAAAAAGAATGCATGTGCACACATGTGCACACACGGCCTGACCAACCAACCCATCAGCAGATTAAAACAGAATTGAAATGTTGTCTCTGCTGTCATTGTGTAGGCAAGAATATGCCCACTCCAAGGCCAACTGACTGTTTTTGTGGTGTCTTGGGTTCTGTGTTTTTGAAAAGCATAAAGTCTTAGGGGGTGCCCATCCATTTCCCTTTCCTATCCCCTTCCCTCTCCTCCCTCTCCACTCCCTTCAAATCCTTTTTTTTTTTCTTCCTGAGGCAGGGTTTGAAGCTTTGTAGCTTTGAAGCCTGTCCTGGAACTAGCTTTGTAGACCCGGCTGGTCTCAAGCTCACAGAGCTCCGCCTGCCTCTGCCTCCTGAGTGCTGGGATTAAAGGCGAGCGCCACCACTGTCCTGGTGTGCCAGATCTTTGCTGTGTTTGGTTCTCAGGCCCCTCAGAGCTCAGGTGAGGGTGTGGCTTGCACAGCAGGTCCTATGCTTCCCTTCATCCATGACTGTGGTTTGTTGGTGCTGTCCCAGCATGGGACCACCAGTTGGCTTTGTCTCTAGATGCCCTTCAGCTGACCGCAAAGCCACCCACCTTAAGGAAGTAAGCTTCACTGCCTTCCTCATCTCCAACCTAAATCTTACTTGTCAGTGGGCTTGTTTGAGCTGCTTCTGCTGGTGCCACACTGGGGTGTGAGGAAATCATGGGCAGCCTAGCAATACTTGTGGGTTCCAGGGAAAGGAAGATGTATGGAATTTTGTTTCCAAGGCAGTAAACTTGGGTGTGTTCTTTTCCTAATGGTTATTGTACCAGGCGTTTATACAAACACTGAACTATTCTCAAGTCCCAGTGCAACATGAAGTTCCATATCAGCCAAATCCGGCCTGCTTCCTGTTCTCAGCTGTGTCTGGTTTTGCCCCCAGCACCTCTCTGCGTTGCGTTTCTCTTAGTCCTTCCCTCTGCTGCTCTGAGCGGCTACCACGGGCTGAGCATTGAGATTCATTCTCATCTTCTGATCCTATGGGGCCTCAAGTCTCTGCTCAGAGTTGAGCTTCTTTGTATCTCCGTGTCACCCACCTGGCTGAGACACTATTTTGTGACAGTGTGGCTTCTGAGATGCTGAGAAGCTAAAAAGAGCAGCTTGTCCCCGACCTACCATCTTGGCTTCGTCTCTTGATTCTGACAATGCGCTGTGCGTGTCTTTTGTCAAGCTCCCTGAGAGATGCCGTTACAGCTTGTTTCTCTTTTTACCATCGTGGAACCAGCACGCAGGGACATCTGGGAACATTTTGTTAGCAAGTGAGATTTTTGTTTGTGTTCATCTCACAAGGACCAGAGAAAGTTAGCGTGCACCTTTCTCGGAGTGACATACACGCCCAGAGTGAGGGTTGGAGGTCTGCCTCCACATGTGAGGGCCGCACGAGCGCTGGCGGTGTTGCCTGTGGGTCTGACATGGACATCTGAAGAGCATTCCGACTGCTTGCCCAGCGTCAGCTGCAGGCAGGCCTGTGTGAGGGCCAGTCACCGCAGCAGCTTCCCTCAGGTTAAAGCCAGGACCATCTGGCCAACAGGAAGGAGCCAAGCAAGGCAGGCTCTGTAACCACGGCCAAGACCATCTTTTGATAGATGCAGAATCACTTTTCTCTTTGCCTCCGAAGTAGATGGGACGCCTTGTGTTTTTGAGTGAGCCATCACTTCAAAGCGTAGACGCCCAAGGCACCCCAAGGGCAAACGGAATGCTGTACAATGCCAGTCTTTCTGTGTCTGGCTGCAGACTTCCTGGGTGTGGCGCCTAAGGCATGCCAGTACACAGATTTTATCAGAAAGGGGAGGGGTAAAAGAGGGCTCGTTCAGCATGCCCAAACTTCTGGTTCCATCCCCAACATGGCTTAAAACAGTTGCGGTGACACACACCTTTAATCCCAGCACTTGGGAGGCAGAGTCAGAAGAATCAGAAGCTCAGGTCATCCTTGGCTACATAATAGGTTTGAAGCCAGCTTGGGCTACATGACACCCTGTATAAAATAGCAATAAAAGCAGACAATATCAGAAAGGTGATAACACTAGAAAGTGGACATTATCAAAATGACCATTGTATGTGGAGCGTTTGCTGGGGAATCAGGCTATTCTGACTGCTGTGAACCATAGCTAATACTAATGTTTGCCGTATGCCAATGTCGGTTACTACAGCCAATCCCTTCCAAGTGCGGCAGTTGACTGACTCCTCCTCACTGCCAATCACAGGAAGCAGTGCTACTATCAGTGCATTCTCCAGAGGGGAAAATGGAAGCTCGGAGAGGTTAAGTGACTTTCTTGGAATCAACAGCTTATAAACATAAGAGCCTGTTTTTAGCCCATGTAAGCCGATCACAGTGCCCAGGCTTTAAGACACTGCATAATTCAGCCTTTTTGATTCTCTCAAGTCTGCAAAGTATTTAAAGCTTAATTACTTCCATAATATCGATAAACAGACAGGTGCCTTTAGAGAGGAGAGGAAGCTTTCTTGAGGCCACAGAGATGGAATTTAAACTCAGGTATGGGTAATTTAAAGTCCACCTTTCCCGTTACTGTGTCTTGTCAGCAAATTCTCCTTTAAGAGAGAGAAACCCATTACCTGAGAGACTTCTGTCAGCTCTTACCACACCCACTGCAGGGAGGAGGCTGAAAAGGAAATGCCTGCTCTAGTCTCCCACAGGTCTTTGGCCTTTCCCCCCATAGGTCTCCAAACCATCCATCTTTCACCCCATGACCTCAAGAAATGACCCACTTGGTGTCCACACTGATACGGGGCTGGTCCTCTTTGCAGCAGAGGAGACAATGGCCAGCCAGGGCTAAGGGACAACTGTGACGTGGCTTTTTCAAAAGCAGCTTTTGCTGCGGGAAGAGGAGGGCACTAGATGGACATCAAGTTCAAGGGCGAGAGGAGAAGGCATGATGGATTGTGGAGAGTTTGCGCAGAGCAGCAAGGCTGGAGTTGACGTCAGACCTCCAGCCGGTCCAATTTGCACTGGCAACTGGCCTTGTGCAAGGTACACCTTCTTTGCATTGAATCAGTTTCTCTCTGTAACCCTGGGCTTCCCGCAACACTTATCCTTGTCCAAGTCTTGTTGGCCAGAACCCAGTGGCCAAGGGTGGAGTGCTGAGTCTCAACTCATTTTGCTCAGGGCTGTAGGGTGTGCATGCACAGAAGCCTGTGGGCTGCCGTGCTGTGGTATTGCGGGGCTGCAGGGCTACAGGGCTGCAGCTGGTAGAGATTGCTGGTCTGTGGGTAGAGACCCAATGGCGTGTTGAGTCCCTCACTCCGATGTTTTCTCAGCCTCACCCGATGTTTCTGTAGCCCCTGCACCAAATAAGAAGCGTGCTTTGCAAAGATGCTCAGTGGTGGAACACTGCAAACGCGTGGGTTGGGAGGGGGAGGGAAGAGAGCAAGGCGCAGTGCAGATGCTGCTGAGGCTGAGGCTCTGCTCCAGCTCCTGCCCAGGGCGGAGGAAAGGAGAGCAGAGTGGGCGGGTGACCTGTTGGGAGATGGGCAGCTGGTCCACGGCATCTGCAGCCTTTCAACCCGTTTCTTCTATAAGGGAGAAGGCAGGTGGTAGCAGGGTAGATGGAGCCTTTATGACCATAGAGTTGGGACCATTCAGAAGGGAGAAATGGTCGGGAGCCAGGCAAGGGCAGCGGATGTCAGCACTGGGTGACCTACAGGACTGAGGTTATTATGGTATATTTCAGTCACCATAGAGACTCTAAGGTATTCTGGGCAGAAGGCTGGGGTGACATCAGGATCCTTTATGTTTGGGGCCTGGGGAAAGAGGAGCCTAGGGATTCAAAAGACTTCAGACTGTGGGGGTTTCCCCTTGTCCCTGAACAATTTGTGGTCTGTGTGAATCATATCATGTCTCTTTGTCACCTGATGGGCCACTAGCCAGTTTCACTTGTAAAACTGATAAAGATCCAAAAAAAAAAGTGCATGGGCAGAGATTGGTCATGATGTCACCATAGTGGTGCACCCATGTGGAGAGCTGTAAAATGGCTGATCGTGAAGGCTAAGGTCAGAAACAGGTCCTTTCTCCCCCAGAATTGTCCCCTCATTCATCTGTGCCAGTCACGAGGTATGATGGGAAGGCCTTTGATGGATAATGTCACATAGCGGTGGTGATGAGTGGCGAGTGGCCACTGAACCCTCAGCTATGGCTGGTGGGGTTGGGCCCACTGTGAACCCGGCCTTCCTACAATTTCAGACATCCATATGCTTTCTGCACTGGGCCAGTGATGTGCCTGACCCTAGTATCCTGCAATGCCTGACACGGCGGCATTTACTGTCTAAGCAAGGGACTGCTTTTCAGTGATGCTGGATGCTCATTCACTTGACAAATGTGACTGACCACAAAGCTGACAAGAGACCCGTAGAGTTGGGCAGGGGACCTGGGGGACCTGATGACTCGGCTCCCATCTGTTAGCACAGTGTTCTCAGTGCCTCATGTCATCTGTGAGGTCAGGACCCTTTGTGAGCCTTTCCTGGGGAGGACCCTGAGTTCTCACCGCATGTGGCACGAGAGGCACATCTGAGCCCAGGTGGGGGAAGCTGCTGCTGAGATGATTCAGCCCCTCATGGGGCGGTGTGGAGGAGCCCGGTACTTCAGAGCAGGAGAGCAACGGAGCCGAGCGTGTCCATGCTGCCTCTCTCCTGCATGGAGGGAGAGAGGTTAGGTGAAGCCTCTGCTTCCTATGGGTGAAGTGAGAAATGGAGAACAGACGTGGGGCTCCTCATCCACATAGAGGCCCTGTTTTTGACTCAGCTTTCCTGAGTCCGTGGGAGACCAAAGTCATTAGCTTCTCTCTCGAAGAAACTCCTGAGGGAAGGGGACTGTAAAATTTCTCCTCTGATGAGCCAGGCAAGACAGAAAGTGGGATTGACTTGAACGTGTGTGTGTGTCTGTGTGTGTGTGTGACATACATATGCACATGGAGACCAGAGGATACTTTGGCACTCACAGCCAAAATATCAGAGAGGAAAGGTGTAAGGGACTCACTTTCCAGACTCAGAAACACGAGGGGACACAAACAAGGCAGAGGGAACGAGTGGAGGAAGCACAGTAGAGGCAGTCCCCTCACTGCGAACATCTGTGTGTAAAGGCCTGAGTTTCCACATATGGCCCGCTGTCTGTACAGGCCGCCGAGCCAGGGGTGACAGGAAGGGACACCTTTGCTCTATTTAGGGGAGCTGGAGTTTTCAGGCAGCTTTGATTAGGCACTGTGATTGCGCTCTGCTCCAGCCTTGGGACTCAGCTGTGTGTCTGAGTCGGGTTGCTGCCATGTCTGACAAGCTGCCACCGGTCACTTAATAAAGGCCGTTAAGACTCATGTGAAGAAGTCAGCCGTACTTGAAGAATTGCCAGCCCAAGCGGATGGGCTACGGTGCAGAGAGATTTTGATTGTGGGGCTAGAGTGAAGAAAGGGCTGAGAAATAGTGAAGGGCTGGTTAAAGCAAGCAAGCTCCCCTGGGAGACGGGAGGGTGCCCATCCTCTGACCCCTCACTCCCAGCTTCCTTCAGGGCAGCTATACCAACACCATATGTCCATAAGACATTTCTCCTGTTTCCCTCTGTCTCTGGAAGTAAAGCCTGTCCTTTGAGCCAAACTCTGTTCTGCCTCTGCTTTGAGAATTGACTCATTACAGGCAGGCTATAAAAATATGTATATATAGCTTTCATTTTCTCTGTTAAGTTTGCCATGAAAAACTGGAAGCTTGTTTTGCAAACCTGCACACATCTTCCCATCTTTACCTCAATGTCTTGCTTGAAGTCCCTCCCACTTATTGGGACAAGTGGCAAATGTAGTCCCAGAGGGCCAGATAAGAACTCTGGCTTTTTTTTCTTCTTCTTTTTTTGGTTTTTCGAGACAGGGTTTCTCTGTGTATCTTTGACTATCCTGGAACTCACTCTGTAGACAAGGCTGACTTCAAACTCACAGAGATCCATCTACCTCTGCCTCCAAGTGCTGGGATTAAAGGTGTGTGTCACCATGACCAGTAGAACTCTGACTTTTACTAACATACAGGGGGTGTTCGGGAGAAATATCTTCTTTTGACTTGCATTTTCCTGTTGATGGTAAACTGGGTGAGGACCCAAGGTGCTGTGCACAGGGCATTTCCAGCCTTCATCTCTAGAGAAGCCCATGGAGACGGACTTGGGGATGGGGAGGAGAGGCTGAGCATCTAGGTTGGTGGGACTGTCACGCTCTTCTTGGGTATCTGTGAGCTTTGAGCTCTGAACCTCTCTCTAGTTGATACTGGGAATTTCAAGGGCTCTGTGCAATCTGTCTGGTCCTCCCCGCTCTCTGTGGAGTGGGAGGGAGTAGTCAAGATTCCCTTCAGGGCCAGGGACCCCCAGAACTCCTGGCCATGCTTGAATATTCACGCCCTTTCTTTCACCCTGCATTGTTCCATCTTCCCAGCTGGCTCGTCTCCAGGGTCTGAGCCCCCAGCCCCTTTATGAGGTCAGGCTCCATTACTGCCATGTGGGTTGGCTTGCTATTGTCAACTCTCAGAGAAGAATAGCATGGAAGAGGCAGGAGGCAGGGAGAGGCTGGGGATGGGTGCTCCAGTTTCGCTCAGACCCCTTTGAGAGGTGAAAGGAAGATTTGTGATGCCAAGCACCAGCAGAATGATGGATGGAGGTGCCCAGACTGTGAACTCCGTGTTTGAGGTGGGGGTTATGGTAATGAGAATTGACCCTGGAGATGGGGCTGTTTGGGGGTGGGGTCACCTCTCCTAACAGAGGTGGTTCCCAAGCCCCCTCCTCTGACTCTTTGTCCCCTTGATGGACACCCTTTGTCCCTCAGCAATCTGTCATTCTGTTTCCAGTACAGCTAGCCGTTGATTGATTAACTATGTTCAGCACAGGGTGTCACCTGCTGGGGAGAGATTTTTCATGGTCATGCCTTGGATAAATAAACAACAGAGTAGCAAAAGAAATTGATTTGGGGCCTGAGAATTAAAAAAAATTACATTTTTTTTTTGTGTGTGTAAGTCTGAGAACAACTTTTAAAATTAAAAATTGGTTTTCTTCTGGGCTCGAACTCAGGTCCTTAGGCTCTCTGCAAATACCTGCTGAGCTGTCTTGTTAGCTTGGCTTGAAACTTTCTTGTGCTTTGCTTGGACTAATGGGAAAAACCTGTATGAGCCTATTCATACCATATTTTATTAACTGTGTTGTTAGTGTATGTGCATGCGTGCATCTGTGTGTGTGTGTGTGTGTGTGTGTGTGTGTGTGTGTGTACATGTGCTTACCCTCTGTGTATGTGTGCCAAAGGACAACCTCAGGTTTTGCTCCTCAGAAACTGTCCAATTTGGATTTTGAGACAGGTCTGTCACTGGCCTGGAACTCTTCAGGTAGGCCAGGCTGCATGCTAGTGACCCCAGAATCCTCCCGTCCCCACTTCCCAGTGCTGGAATTACAGGCAGGAACCCCAAGTCTGGGCTTTTAAGATTGTGTTCTGAGGATCAAACTCAGCGCCTCGCCCTTGCAAAACATGCACTTACCTGCCGAGCTGTCTCCCCATCCCTGCCTTCTTACTTTGTATCTACCTTAGGCTCCTGTCCTTTGCCACTGACCAAAAAAATGGCTAGAAGAGTCTAGAAGTTTTCAAAGACACTGTCCCAAAGACATTGAAAGCATTTTGGAATGATGTGTTTTAGTGGAGTCTTCTCCTTCATCTACCCCGCTGCTGAGACCCTGGCTTTCCCTTGTGTCCTTCAGTCTCTTGTTCTCTGTCACGTCCCATGTCTACCTTAGTTCACACCATCCTCATCACATGTTTTTACCCTTTTCATGTTTAGGTTTTACTCACACTACCCCCCACCCCCACATGCACTAACCTGCTCCTTCCCCCTGCCCCTCTCTCACTGGCCTCTTTGTCTTTCCTCCCAACATTGCCCCCCCCCCGCTTTCATGTCACGTGTATGGAGTGTAATTTTATTACTGGGGTTCATCCCTCATCATCATCATCACCACACACACACACACACACACACACACACACACACGTGTGCTAGGGGACCCCATATGAGAGAGCATGCAGTCTTATCTGACCCAGTTGCGTTGACACATTATCCCATTCACATGCCATTGACTTAGACTTAGCAGAGTTTATAGAATTCTCACATTTATGTTCATGAGGACGCCGTTGGCTTTTCCATCCTGTGTGTCTTGGTCTTGATATTACTGTAAGGGTGACCTCACAGGTGACAGGGGAATGTCCCCTCCTCTTCACTCTTCTAAGACTTTGTATAGAATTGATAAATTAAATCTTCCACAGAATTTTTCATTGAAGCCATGTAAACTTGAAATTTTCTTTGAAGTTTCTATTTCCTTCCCCTCTTCTTTCTTTCTTCCTCCCTCCCTCCCTCCCTCCTTCCCTCCCTCTCTTCCTCCCTCTCCCACTCTTCCTCCCTATGTAGCTGTGAAGGTTAGTTTCATCACTGAACTTGACACAATCTAGCATCTCCCAAGAAGAGTCTCAGCGAGGGACTGTCTGGGCGTGTCTGTGGGGGATTGTCCTGATTTGCCTGAAAGTGGACAGCGCTAGTCTGTGTTTGGGCCCTGGACTGTTGAATAGTGGAATGGGTGAGCTGAGTGTTACTGTGTTTATTGCTCTTCGTTACTGACTGGGGGTGTGATGAACACAGCCGTTTTAAGTTTCCGACTTCACATCCCTGATAGGGTGGACTGTGACCTGGAACTATGAGGCAAAATTAACCCCTTCTGATTGGCTTTTTGCTAGGATGTTTTCATTGCAGCCACAGAAGTAAGATTAGCACAATAGTTCTGGCTGAGGAAGTCACATCTCCCAGGTTCTAGGATTATAGGCGTGTGCTGCCAAGCATGCCTTGTCTTCTCTCTTTATTTTGATCAGCCTGACTAATGGTTTATCAATTTTATTGGTTCTATTAGGGAACCCATTCCAGTTTCCTTTATTTTTCTCCATTGTTTTCTGCTTTTTTCTTGATTTCCTAGTTCTGATGATGGAGGCTGAGATGAGTTCTGTCTCTATTTCTGTTACTTGGTGCTGAGTATTTCCCCCAAGCACTACCTTGGTGATATCCTGTCATTCTGACATGTTGCATCTTCAATCTTAATTAAAGTGCTTGCTATAACTTAATATGTATGGGGAATTTCCATGTGTCACTTAGAAGTATATTAGCCACTTCCCAGATATTTAAGTGTCTTCCAGTTTAATGTATTAAAATATATTAAATTTATTCTTTGAGAAGTTCACACACACACACACACACACACACACACACACACACACACACACACACACACACACTACTGCCTCATGTCCCCTTCCCAACTCCATGTCCTTTAAAAAAGTAACTCATAAACCCTTGGGTATAAACCGTCTTCTGGGACATGGGCAACCTACCAATGGCTCCCCCTGCAAAGTGACTCTCTTCCAGCAGACATTTATTTATTTACACATACCCTCAGGCTCTCCCCCTGGTGGAGGATGACCTTGAGCTCCTGATCATCCCACCTCTGTCTCTTGGGTGTTGGGGCTACAGTGTGCAACCGCTATGTCCTTTTATGAGATCTGTGGTATAAAAACCCACCACCAGCAAGATGCTTATTGGCGAGAACTGAATCCCAGAGTGGGTAGGGCTAGAAACTATGCTCCCCTTCCAAGGTCTAATACACACACCACGTCCTTGCTGTTCCCCACCTCTGCCCAGATAGTGTCTAAGTGACAGCAAGGTGTGCTCTGTTTGAAGGGATGAGTAATCTGCCCAGTGTAGTAGTGGTCAGACAGCAATTTGGGGAATCAGGAAAGCAAGACTTAGGTTTGTGGTTACATAATGCAACTCTAAGCAAATTGAGATTTCAGCCAGGTTGAACACAGAGTCTCATTAATGCCAGTATGTAGGATTGGAAAGATTCACCTTCGTGAGCACTGTTGGTAAAAACCCAAACACCTAGTCATTAAGTGAAAACAGGGAAACAGCTGTGGGGGAGCCGAGAGACAGCTGTTGAGAGTCAATATGGAGCGAAGACTAAGCAACTGTGGAAACTGATTATGAATTAGAATAGAAATATTATATACCTTGACAGTGTGGAAATAATGGAGCAAATAGAAATACTGAGTGGCGGAAGGTAAAGAGTGGAAGAATATGAATTCTGACATTTTTATGAGACTCAAATGATGTTATCCAAAATGAAATCATGGTATTATAAAACTGATGAACATAGAATCTTTTTAGAGACAAGATTTATTTTGTATTTAATTATGTGCCTCTGTATCTGTGTGTGTGTGTGTTTGTACGTATGTATGCAGGTGACCTCAGAGGCCAAAAGAGAGTATCAGAAACCCCTGGAGCAGGACTTACAGGTGGCTGTGAGCCACCCAACGTGGGTGCTGGGAACTGAACCTAGGGCTATGCAAGAGCAGTGCTGGCTCTCAACACTGGGCTGCCTGTCAGCCCAAACCACTCCTTAATGACGTCACACTTTGCCCCTTGAGTGAAAACAGTGTTTGGAATTAAAATAACCTGTTCTCTACAGGTCAAATATTCCTCCTCTTCACTTACTTTTTCATTAAACTGTAATCATGTGTTCCACATTTAGTTTTAAAGGAGTTATAACCATCTCTACTTGGTTATATGCGCATGTATACATAAACATAAACATTTTAATTACAGAAATTTCTGGAATTTTGCCCATATTATAATATATGGAAACACTGGATTTTAGGTGATTGCTTCTTAATTTTTTTTTTACTTTATGTCTTTGATTTTTCATCATAATTTAAAAGAAGATGCAATTATTTTTATAGTTAAAACCTAGAAGAAATCAGAGCATGTATTAGTTTCCTTCCTCTAAGCATTTAAAAAGGTTTATTTTGTTTTTCATTTTGTGTGTGTGGGTGGGTGTGTATTTATGTGTCTATGTCTGGGAATGTGCATGTGCATGCAGTTGCTTGTGAAAGCCAGAAGAGGGCATCACACCCCTCAGACTGGAGCTACAGGGAGGCTGTGATCCTCTCATTGTGGGTGCTGGATACTGAGTTCCAGTCCTATGTTAGAGCCGCTGAGCTTCAGCCCCACACTTTTATCTGTATAAACCTATTTTTACATATTTGTACCTTACCAAGTCTATGTACACTCTTGTTTCTTGTGTCATTTCTGTTTCATGTATTATTCTATTGCATTCAGTATGATGATTCTAATGTAAAATGTTAGCATTCCTTTATTTTTAATTGTATGTATGTATTTTGTCTGCATGTATGTAAGAGCCTGGTGCATGAGGTGACAAGAAGAGGGCATTGGGTCTTCTGGAACTGGAGTTACAGGTGGTTATGAGCAGTCTTATATGTACTAGGAACCAAACTTGTCTCTTGTACAAGACCAGCAATTGCTTTTAGCCACTGAGCCATCTCTCTGGCTCCTAATATTGCTTTATAAGACAAGGTTGGGCATGCTGGAGGGGGTATGGCCATAGACATTAATATTCCTTTTATATACCAGTTTAATCATGTCTTTTTTGAGGGATTTATATAGCATGTAAGATTTCAGTAATTGCCGTAATAACCATATGTAATTGCTGGTACTTTAAGTTATCATGAGGACAAGTTCTTGGGAGACAATTATCGGGCCAAAATAGCTGTTAGAGGCCTTAGAGGTATGACACCAGATGGTGTGTAAGCTAACAGATATTGGTTCTGATGATTCCAGGAGCAGAAACGAATTGGGTAAACTATCATTTGAGTTTACTTGGAGGTCAAGTCTCATGTATAATTACATTTTGGTGGTGGAGGGAGGTGTAAAATCATGACAACAGAATAAAGCCACATATTTTGAAGGTTGAATGATGTCCTCTGTTCTGTGTGTGTCACTGGGGGTTGAACCCAGGTCCCTGTGCATGCGAGGCAGATGCTCTTTCACCATGGTCATTGTTTTTATTTTGTTCTACCACTGGTTAAATTGGAGATTGTTTTTTCATGCCATTTATTAATTTATGTAAATGTATCTATTGTTTTGTTTCAAATTTATTGGTTTACAGCAGCATTATTTGTTTGAAGTTAACTTATTGGGGTGTGTGTGTGTGTGTGTGTGTGTGTGTGTGTGTGTGTGCTTGCGCCCATGGAAGCCAGAGCAGCATATCAAATGTCTCTTAGTGAACCTGGAGTTAGTTCAGTAGTCAGCAATCCCCAGTCGCCTTCCTTTTCTTTCCCCAGAGGTTGTCCTCTGGCCTCCACATGCTCCATGACACACATCTGCACTTGCGTGTGGACCAGCACACACATGAACATGGATACACATGCAAAGGCACACACATACACACTCATACACATGCACATGCATACATGTGCACACACATACCTGTTCATACACACATACCACTGCCACTCATTATAACACTCAACTCCACTTGCAGATTCGGCTGTTTCCTTCCTTCCATATCACAGGCCTGGATGCCATCCATGCCTTTCCTGTCTTTATTGATTTCTATAGTAAGGGAGTACTGGGAGAGCCTGCGAAATTTTTTTCTTCCTCATCATGTCTGCCTTTTCTTCTTGGCTGTTTTGAACAACTTACATGTTATATAATACTCCTTGTGTTCAGTAGTTTCAGAATAAGCAAAATGCTGGTTTTTCTTTTTATAGTTTACCCTTTTATTGATTCTTTGTGGATTTCACATTGTGGATCTCGATCCCATTCATCCCCCCCCCCAAATCTGCTCTCTGTTCCTGCAACTTTCCCCCTAAAACAAGTAAGACTTAAAAGAAAGGAAAATCTCATCATGCGACACAGTGAGTCACACAGTATACCCTGTAATCCGTACATGTTTACTTGCAAGTGTTGATTGTAGAGAGTCACTGATCTGGTTTGAGGCCTCTGGTTTCTGCTGCCCGTCAATACTGGACCCTCACTGGGACTCCTCTTGGATACCCCGCTGCCCTGTGTCATGGAGATCCTGAAGCTGCAGCACCAAGCCCTTCATGTGCCCCAGCACAGATGGGGTTGATGATGGAATGGGCCAACTCATAGCCCTGGCTCCGGACCTGGGTGGTTGCTGGGTTGGTCAGCCCACCAGCTGTCCCCCATCCTCACCACCAGGGCGAGCTCTCCAGCAGCTGCTAGCTTACCCTAGACAGCAGCCGCGAGGGATAGGGCTGGTTCTTCTGCTCTCATGCTTTTGGGGCTGGCTCACCCACTCCTACACCACCAACTCTACTGTGTTGCCCAGGCAAGGTGCAGGGGCCACTTTTCTGAGTGTTGCAGCTGGTGAGAGACAGGGCCAGCTCTCTCACTCGCCTGAACTCAGGGCCAGCTCTCCTATTTGCTACAGGCCTGGGGGGGGGATAGCTTCTCTCCCTCACCCATGTCACCATATGACAGATGAAGGGTGGAGCAGAATCTCTCATGCTCAGGTTCTCAGGGTTGGTTCACCCATGTCCCTCTCCCCCTCCCCCATCAACAGGGACAGCTCTACTGTGCTGCTCAGGTGAGGTGCGTGGCCAGTCAATGAGGGGCAGGGCCAACTCTGTTCAGCCCAGTCCTGTTTGTCTTCAGTGTTAACAGGGGGTAGGGGCATCAATACAGACTGGAGCTGCAGCGGGGCCACAGGTCCAGACATCACCATGGCCCTGAGTGGCAAGCAGCCCATTCCTCGCCAGCTTCACCTCTACAGGACACGAACCATTCTGTCTTTCTCTTGCATACCCCGTATCTTCTCGTCATAATAGTGCCGATATCCCCAAACAGGCGTGTGGGTCTTCTCCAGGTCGGTCTTAATGGACAAACTGCTATTTTCACAAACACTGTTTCCTAGTTCTTTCTTAAACGTTACTTCAGTGCGGCCACCTCTTTTGTCTGTGGCCAAAGTGACTTCTCTCGACACTGAAATCTCCCAATCCTCCTATGTACATTAACTTCAGAATTTTTACACTCAAGGAGGGCTATGGTCTAGGAAGTTAAGAGAATGATTGACAGTGACTATAGGTACCATGCTGGTGATGTGTCAGCTCAATGTCTAGTTTAACTGTTGTTGTACGTTTAGCTTGTTGAAGTCTGGGTGTTTCATTCGCTTTTACATCCCACCCAATCTCATGCAGCACACCATAAAAATGTCTCCTGAATGCACGAATAAAAACACACATGTCATATTAACGGAGCGTAGGAAGACGGCGTCTCAGAGAGGGGCAGAGAGGGATAGCCCCGCCTCCAGGCAGAAGTGTAGGCTTGCTGGACTACGGGCATGCTGGCTTTACCATCTTTATGAGCCTCTGCGGACAGGCACACACGCGTGATGGAGCTGCAGCTGGGGAGAGGACACCGGATAAGGGCGCTTGCTGGGCAGGCGTGAGGACCCGAGGTCAGATGCACAACCGGTGCGGAAGGCTGAGCTGTACACACTCCTGTAGAAACCCCATTGCTGTTGGAGGCAGAGGCAGGAGGATGGCTGGGACTTCCAGGCTCAATGAGAGAGCCTAGCTGATAGGATGAGGTAGAGAGTGATAGAGAAGGACACTCTGGCCACCTGCACACATGCTACACCACACACACACACACGCACACACACACATACACACAAGAAAGGAAGAAAGAAAAAATAACAAAGATGAATTCAGGTGTGTGGTCAAGGTCGGGGTTCTTAACCTGTATGTTATGACCCCTTTGGGGGCTGAATGACCCTTTCATAGGGATCACCCAAGGCCATCAGAAAACACAGATATTTATATTATGATCTGTAACAGTAGTAAAATTACAGCTATGAAGTAGCAACGAAAATAATTTTATGGTTGGGGTGTCACACAACATGAGGAACTGTAGTAGAGGGTCGCGACATCTGGAAGGTTGAGAGCCACTGGTCAGTGTTGATAGCAGATAGGCACAGAGAATGTCAGCACCTCCATGAGGAGCAGGAAGAGCCGGCCCAGGGAGGCTCTACAAGGAGCCCCACCGCTGGAGGAGGGATGGAGACTCCCACTACAGTGATCTAGCTCCTCTTCAGTTTGTCGCCTGCATTACCCACATGGAAAGTGCAAACTCACCTATTACTAACTCTCAGCGGGGGGGGGGAAGGTAGGAGTGCTCAGAGACTTAGAAAGATTTGAAATTCTCATAATTTTGCTCTGGGAAGGCAAACCAGGACACTCTTTCCTTTTCCTACTGTTAGGCTGCCATGTAACTAGCATGTGGTGGGATTGAGTTGGCATTCTTTTCCGAAATTGGGCTCTTTGCTGGCATCTCTTTCAGATGTCTCATTAGGTAATGAAACAGCATTCTCCATAAATCTCTGATGGACAGGTGAAAGAAACTGGATAGATAGGCAATAAAGAAGGAACTCTTGGGGCTGGAGAGATGGCTCAGTGGTTAAGAGCACTTTCTGTTCTTGCAGAAGACCTGGGTTTGGTTCCCAGTGCCCATGTCAGGCAGCTCCCCCAACCACCTGCAATTCCAAGCTCCAGGGAATCTGATGTTCCTTTTTGGCCCCTATGGGCAATAC
The DNA here is from genome assembly GCA_004026605.1 of Ondatra zibethicus. Taxonomy (NCBI): domain Eukaryota; kingdom Metazoa; phylum Chordata; class Mammalia; order Rodentia; family Cricetidae; genus Ondatra; species Ondatra zibethicus. The sequence continues at coordinate 222,429 of PVIU01001111.1, forward strand.
ACTCACATGTGCACAGACAGTACAACACATATAACTAAGAACAAAATAAATCTTTAAAAAAGGAAAAGGGATTCCTCAGGTTTTGCTTTTAATATCCTAGGTTTCAAAACTTTCTGCTTTTAATGCTTTGTTTAGGACCAGCACATAGTGTTCAATAGTTTTTTTAATCATAAGGGGATTTGTGTATTTAAGCCATGAGGATTTATCAATATAGTGAACAAGAAAAATCTTTCAAGTTGAAGAGATCTCAGAGTGAAGGAGAGAGCAGCAGAGCCCTCTAGAATGAATGCAGTTTTGAACAAAGTTAGTGCATCCTGAGGATTGGATCATAGATATTGAGAGTTAAAGTGTCGTGACTGGAGAGACAATTCAGTCGGTGGGGACCTGAGTGTGACCCCTAGAACCCCCTTAAAATAGCCAGGTGTGGTAGCTCATGCTTTTAATCTTAGCACTGAGGAGGTGGAAAGAGGCAAATCCTTAGGTCTTGTTGGTCAGCCAGCTTAGTTTACCTGGTGAACTCCAGGCCAGAGAAAACATCAATCTGAAAAACAAGGTGGATGGAACCTCAGGCCTGAGGTTGACCTCTGGCCTTCACACACATGTGTCCTTATTGCATGTGCATACACATACTTGAGTGAACCCGTGTGCTCACACCCAGAGGGTCGTCTAGTGGAGTGGGTATTCTAACAAATGGGGTGATTCTTAGTGTTTGAATTTATTATGTACCAAGTTTTCTGCCAGAAGAGGGCACCAGATCTCATTACAGATGGTTGTGAGCCACCATGTGGTTGCTGGGAATTGAATTCAGGACCTCTGAAAGAGCAACCAATGCTTTTAACCTCTCCAGCCCCTTGAATATCATTTAAATAATTTGGGAGTGTACTGGAAGATAAACAACCTTAAAAGTCATTTTCATAATGGAATAGGCTAATGTAAATGAATATATTGAATAAACAATAGTATGGGCAAAAACTTGAGTGTGATTTTGAATTATATGGAAGAAATCTGATTTGGACTAACATCATGTTCAATGGAGAAGGATGATGAGTTGGAGGGAGAACATGTTGGTGGGTGGGAGCTCACCTCCTCATAACCTAGGTGCTCTAAGGCCTACTTCCCTTTAGAGTAGCAGAGTTTGGTCTCCTCACCCTTCCCGTCAATCATTCCCAATCCTTACCATACCTTACTCTCCATTGTTTCAATTGCTTTCCACCTCCCTTTCTGCGCCAGTTACTTTCTGTTGCTGTGACAAACACCAGGTCACCGATAGAATTTGGGGTTATGGTTCCATGGGGATAAGAGTCCATCATGGTTCTGGGGAGGCATGGTAGCAGCTGGTTAGCATGGTGGCAGGGGCAGGAAACTAAGAGCTCGCAACGTGAACCACAAGCATGAAGCAGAAAGAGAAAACTGAAGTGTCATGGGGCTCTTCATCTCAAAGCCTACCTCCAGTGATGGTACTTCCTCCAGCAAGGCTGCACCACCTAAGCCTCCCCAAACAACAACACTAAGTATTCAAATGCCTGAGACTGTGGTAGACATTTCTCATTAGAACTACCATACCTCCCTTCCCCCTCCCTTTTCCATCTCCTTCCCATACTTTCCTTTGACAGGACAAGGACTCACTCTGCATGTTAGCTTACTATTAGTGTGTGATGTTTGATGTGTGATTTAAGCTTTAGGAGTGTGCTGCAGGAGCTCCTTCCGCTCCTTCAGCCAATAGCCTTTAAGATACCAGTCCACTTGGGCGTGGTCTCTGCTGCTTTTTAAAGCAGCGGTAGCCCTGAGTTCTCTCTCTTGCTTCGGACTCTGCTTTGGGCTATTAGATCCCGTTTACTGGTCGTGCAGAGGGCTGTTGTCTAGGACGGTGATCTGTAAGTTTTTCCTTTAAATAATTAACCCTTTTATTAATCATAATTCCAAACTGGTGTGGGATTGTTTTGTGACTTACACATTCAGGAGTGTTTCTTTTACATATGAAGGTGCCCTTCTATTTGGAGCATAGATGTTCAATATTGACAGTTCCTCTTGATGGATTTTTCCTGTGACTAATATGAAAAGTCCTTCTTTGTCTCTTTTGATTGATTTAGGTTTGAAGTCTATTTTGTAAGATACTAGGATAGCTACACCAGCTTGTTTCTTAGGTCCATTTGACTGGAAAAATTTTCCCAACCCTTTACTCTGAGGTAAAGCCTGTCTTTGAGGTTGAGGTGTGTTTCTTATATGCAGCAGAAAGATGGATTCTGTTTTTGTATCCAATCTGTTAACCTGTGTCTTTTTATAGGTGAGTTGATTCCATTTATATTGAGGGAAATTAAACAATGCTCACCTGAATCATCAATGGGTCAAGGAAGAAATAAAGGAAGAAATTAAAGACTTCCTAAAATACAATGAAAATGATCACACAACATACCCAAATTTATGGGACACAATAAAAACAGTGTTAAGAGAAAAGTTCATAGCACGAAATGCCTACATAAAGAAGCTGGAAAAATCCCACACTAGTGAGTTAACAGAACACCTGAAAACTTTAGAACAAAAAGAAGCAAACTCACCGGGGAGGACTAGACAGCAGGAAATAATCAAATTGAGAGCTGAAATAAACAAAATAGAAACAAGGAAAACAATACAAAGAATCAATGAGACAAAGAGTTGGTTCTTTGAGAAAATCAACAAAATAGCCAAGCCTTTATCCAAACTAACCAAAAGGCAGAGAGAGAATATCCAAAAAAACAAAATCAGAAATGAAAAGACAAGGAGGAAATTCAGAGAATCATTAGGTCATATTTCAAAAACCTGTACTCCACAAAATTGGAAATGGACAATTTTCTGAATAAATATCACTTACCAAAATTAAATCAAGACCAGATAAGCAAATTAAACAGACCTATAACTGCTAAAAACAAAACAAAACAGAACAAAACAAAACAAAAAACAACCAAAACCCAGGACCAGATGATTTCAGTGCAGAATTCTACAAGATTTTCAAAGAAGAACTAATACCAATACTCCTCAAATTGTTCCACACAATAGAAACAGAAGGAACACTGCCAAAGTTTTTATGAGGCTACAATTACCCTTATATCCAAACTACACAAGGACATTTCTAAGAAAGAAAATTACAGACAAATCTCACTCATGAACATTGATGCAAAAATACTCAATAAAATATTGGCAAACCAAATCCAAGAACACATCAGAAAAATCATCTACCATGATCAAGTCGGCTTCATCCCAGAGATGCAGGGATGGTTCAACATACAAAAATCTGTCAATGTAATCCATCATATAAACAGACTGAAAAAAACCCCACATGATCATCTCATTAGATTCTGGAAAAGCCTTCAACAAAATACAACATCCCTTCATGATAAAGGTCTTGGAGAGATCAGGGATACAAGAAACATACCTAAACATTTTAAAGGCAATATACAGCAAGCCATCATCAAACTAAATGGAGAGAAACTCAAAGTGATACCACTAAAATCAGGAACAAGTCAAGGTTCTCCATTCTCTCCATATCTATTCAATATAGTTCTTCAGGTTCTAGCTAGAGCAATAAGACAACAAAAGGAGATCAAGGGGATACAAATCGGAAAAGAAGTCTAACTCTCACTATTTGCTGATGATATGATAGTTTACGTAAATGACCCCCCAAATTCTACCAAAAAACTTGTACAACTCATAAACAACTTCAGTGATGTATCAGGATACAAGATAAACTTAAAAAAAATCAATAGCCCTCCTTTACACAGATGATAAATGGGCTGAGAAAGAAATCAGAGAACTATCACCCTTCACAGTAGCTACAAATAGCATAAAATATCTCAGAGTAACTCTAACCAAACAAGTGGAAGATTTGCATGACAAAAACTTTAAATTCTGAAGAAAGAAATTGAAAGAGACATCAGAAAATGGAAAGATCTCTCATGCTCTTGGGTAGGTAGAATTAACATAGTAAAAATGGCAATCTTACCAAAAGCAATCTACAGATTCAATGCAATGCCCATCAAAATCCCAACAAAATTCTTCACAGACCTCGAAAGAACAATACTCAACTTCATATGGGAAAGCAAGAAACCCAGGATAGCCAAAACAATCCTGTACAATAAAGGAACTTCTGGAGGCATCACAACCCCTCACTTCAAACTCTACTACAGAGTTTCAGTACTGAAAACAGCCTGGTATTGGCATAAAAACAGACAGGAGGACCAATGGAACCGAATCAAAGACTCGGTTATTAATCCACACACATACGAACACTTGATTTGCAACAAAGAAACAAAAATATAAAATGGAAAAATGAAAGCATGTTCAACAAATGGTACTGGTATAACTGGACAGCAACATGTAGAAGAATGAAAATAGATCCATATGTATCACCATGCACAATACTCAAGTCCAAATGGATCAAAGTCCTCAACATAAAGCCAGCTACACTGAACCTCACAGAAGAGAAAGTGGGAAGTACACTTCCTAAATATAACCCCAATTAGCACAGACACTGAGAGAAACAATTAATAAATGGGACCTCCTGAAAAGCTTCTGTAAAGCAAAGGACACAGTCAATAAGCCAAAATGGCAGCCTAAAGAATGGGAAAAGATCTTCACCAATCCCACATCAGACAGAGGGCTGATCTCCAAAATATGCAAAGAACTCAAGAAATTGGTCATCAAAAGAACAAATAATCCAAAAAATGGGGTACAGACCTAAACAGAGAACTCTCAGCAGAGGAATCTAAAATGTCTGAAAGACACTTAAGGAAATGCTCAACATCCTTAGCCACCAGAGAAATGTAAATCAAAACAACTCTGTGATTCCATCTTACACCTGTAAAAATGGCCATGTTCAAAAACACCGATGACAACTTATGCTGCAGAGGTTGTGGGATAAAGGGAACATGCATGCATTCCTGATGGGAGTGCAAGCTGTTATATCCTGTTTGGATATCAGTATGGCTATTTCTCAGAAGATTAGGAAACAACCTTTCTCAAGACCCAGCAATACCACTTTTGGGTACATACTCAAAGAATGCTCAATTGTACCACAAGGAGATGTGCACATATGTTCATAGCAGCATTGTTCATCATAGCCAGAACCTGGAAACAACCTAAATGACCCCCATTTGAAGAATGGATAAGGAAAATGTGGTACATTTTCACAATGGAGTACTACAGAGTAGAAAAAAATTACATAATGAAATTTGTGGGCAAACGGATAGATCTAGAAAACACCATATTGAGTGAGGTAACCCAGACTCAGAAAGACAATTATTTTATGAAGCTACTCATAAGTGGCTTTTAGACATAAAGCAAAGAAAGACCAGCCTACAGTTATCAATCCCAGAGAACCTAGAAAACAATAAGGACCCTAAGAGAGACATACATGGATCTAATCTGTAGTAAGGAAGAGAGGGCTATGGTCCCAGCCGCCCGGCTCCCACCATGTTCCTAGTGCCTGGCTAGCTTATACCTGAAATAATTACATAGAAACTGTATTCATTGAAATACTGCCTGGCCCATTAGCACTAACCTCTTATTGGCTAACTCTCACATATTTTTTAACCCATTTCTAATAATCTGTGTGTCACCACAAGTCGTGGCTTACCGGAAAAGATTCAGCGTGTCTGACCTGGCAGGCTTCATGGCGGGCGACTCTCCCTGATTCTTCCTTCTATCCCAGAATTCTGTTCTGTCTTCTCCACCCACTTAAGGGCTGCCCTATCAAAAGACCAAGGCAGTCTCTTTATTCAACCAATGAAAGCAACACACAAATACAGAAGACCCTCCTACATCACTAATCTACATGGGAAATAGAAAAAGACAAGATATCCTGAGTAAATTGGGAGCATGGGGACCATGGGAATGGGTTGAAGGGGAGGGGAGAGGCAGGGAGGGGAGTGGACAAAAATATACAGCTCAATAAAAACAATACAAAAAAGTCAAAAAAGGAAGATGCCTCCCCTTACTCTATCTCTGAGTAGTGGATGGGGGACAGGAAGGAAGGAAATGGGGGAGGGAAAAAGAGGGGGAACTAGGATTGGTATGTAAAATGGAAAAAAATTTGAATAAAAATAAAAAGATGGTGTCTTCCACAAAATTGTTAATATCTTAGAATCCATTCTGCAAACTTGTTCTGTAAGTTTAGAAGAGTACCAGAGTAAAGCCAGCAGGGTTTATTTCCTCACATACCTTGATTAAGATGACTGTAAAGGGTCTACAGGAGAATAAAAAGCCAACAATAGCCAGGACATTTCTACAGAAAAAGAGCAGACAAAGATGTCACACAATACTTACAGCAGAACTGCTAACAAAGGAAAAACCTGGAGATAGCCCAAGAGTCCATTTGAAAGCGTCAGCATGAAAAAGTGATGGTTTATTCATAGATTTGCATGCTATACAGTGATCAAAGAAATGAACCCAACAAAATGAATGTGGCTTAATATTTAAGGGAATGTGAGTCACATTTAGTTTGAGATGACAAGCCAACTCACCCTTGATAATTATTGTCTAACCTAGGTCCTCCACCACCTGAGATGGAGTTATATTGTCTAACCAAGTGCTCTACCACCCAGAAGTGAAGTTATAGTATAGTTGGGATATTGGGAAGATTATTCCACTTCTTCAAGGGCAAAACTTTTGCCATTTTGTTTGTATCACTGCCTGCTCAATAATTGACATTTGGAGTATCTACTTCCTCTAATTACACTCATGTAACTTAAAGAGGAAGAAACCAGGGATAAAAGTCACTATGGCAGGAGGGATGCAGTTAAGATAAGAAAATAGATGTTGTGGTCTGGATGTAAGATGTTCCCCATATGCTTATACTTTGAACATTTGGTTCCTAGGTAGTGACACTGTTTTGAAAGACTGTGAAACCTTTATTGTGGAGACTCACTGGAGAAAGTGGGTGACTGGGGGTGGACTTTGAGGTCTGATAGCCAGGTCCCACTTCTTGTCTACATTATGCTTCCTGTTCTGTCAAGATATGAGCAGGTGAGGAGTAGCTGAGGATGTGGTGGTCATCATTATCATCATCACCATCATCATTACTATTATTATTATTATCATCATCATCATAGTCATCATTGCCACATTTCTTATCACTATCATAATCAGCACCATCACCATTATCATCAGAGTTCTCATAACCATCATTATCACCACTGTAATATCACTACCAACACCATCATCATAATCATCACCAGTAGCAGCAGCAGCAGCACTATTCTCTTCCTTCTAATCATCATAGTTGTCATTATCACAATCATCCCTATAATAATAATCACCAGTATCATCCTCATCATCATTATCCTCCTTCTCCTCCTCCTCCTCATCTACTGATGCTACTGCATAATGATTGTCATGGCTTTTGGTTTGGATGAACATTGTCTCCATTAAGTGCATGTGTTTGAAGACTTGGTCCTCGTTGGTGGAGTTTTTTTGGGGGAGGTTGTGGAATCTTTGGGAAGTGAAACCTTGCTTGAAGAAGTGTTCCCCTGCGGGTGGGACTTAAGTGTTGTCTCACCTGATTTCCGGTTCTCTTTTTGCTTTGTGCTTGTGATGGAGGTTGTGAATGCTCACTTTGCTGCTCTAGTTACCCTGCCTGCCACTTTTTACCATGCTTCCTTGCCATGATGAACTCTTAGACCCCTGAAACTGTAAGCCGAATCAAACTCTTCTTTAAGTGGCCTTGACCATGGTGTCTTGTCAAAGAAACAATAGCAGCAAAACTAACACAGTTACCGTAGTCATAAATATCATTATCAGCATCACTGTTACCATCATCATCTGCATAGGTATCCTCCTCCACCTCCTCCTCCTCATTATCGTTGTCTTCATCATTCTTACTATCATCAATATCACCACTGTCATCAGCATTATGCCAAATTGATAAGAAAGCAAGTAATACAAATTCCAACTATGTTTTAGGATCTTGGGTGATACACTTAACATTCTAAGTTTTGATAGCTTGTCTATCCCATTGACATGAGACATTTTATACCCAATCCATGTGGGTAGGATATTTCTATGGATGGGATTTTGAACCATTTATGAGTTATGTATTGCTCTTCAGAGACCCAAGTTTGGTTCCTAGCACCCATGTCAGACAGCTCACTATTACTTGTAACTCCAGCTCCAGGGGATCTGACACCCTCTTCTGGCTTCCTCAGTCACCTGCACTCACATGTGCAGACACCCACTTTCTTGCACACATAATTCAAAACCAAACAGATGAAGGGATAAAAGGAGCTGAGCACAACATGCATCCAATGTTCTCTGCTTCCAGAATATAGATGTAATGTGACCACCCAACCTTCTATTCTTGCCACCATGCCTACCCCACTTGCTGCTTTGTCTTCCTGACCATGATGGACTGTATCCCCTGGGACTATGAGTGAAGGTAAACTATTCTTTAGGTTAATTTTGTTAGGATATTTTATCATAGAAACAGAAAGGTAATTAAGACAAAATCTATATATCTTAGGACCTGTGCTCACAGCTCACGGCTCACAGCTTAAGCCCCATGGACTCTTGTCTGGGCTATTGCACACACCTGTTATTTGATCTTCTGCTTTCAGTTTCTTTATTCTGTCCTCAATACCAAGCGTTCTTTTTACCAATGTCATACCCTGCCTTTCTTTTAATCTCTTTGAATTGCTCTTTTAATCCATACTGTCAACATCATTCCATCACATACAGAGCACAGGTCCAACTGCTCACAGTGGCCTCCAGGGTTTCTCCACGGTGTGCCCTCACCATGACAGGTGTCTTCCTGCTTCCCGATTTTTGCTGGGCTGATCTGTCAGTCTGGTGAGCCTTCTCCAAATATCCCCTTTATTTGGGGCTCATTCCCCTCCACCTTTGATTCTTTGCTTAAGTGCAGCCTTCTCCTTGAGGCCACTTCTAATGGTTCCTCTAAGAATGGTGACTTGCTTCTCATCTGTATTCCCGGTAGAAGGCAGCACCCCAGGGTTGGGTGATCTTGTTTACTGTTCCTTTTCTAACAGCCGTGAGAGTGACTTGCCTGTGAAGAGGACAAAAAACGCCAAACGTGCTGTGAGGTCCTTGGCCAGCAAGAGGCCCTGCTCCTGTACCAGGAGATCCATCTGGAGGTATAAATGTGTGCCCACCTGCCTGGCCTGACACCCCGGGAACAGAGTACAGGCACCCTCCAATTCCCTAAACTTCCTGGCCATTCAGTGGGGCTTCTCCCTGGCTACTGGCTTTCTCCATTTATCCTATCCCAAACATCTGCGGGGTCCTGGGACCCCCCAACTCAGCCTGCTTTGGGGCTAAGGGTTTGGGGACCCAGTGGTGAGTGCTACTGCTGCAGGGGTTTCTTTGTTCCATACAACCCTGCAAGCCCGCCCTTTTGTCTGCGAGGTCCTTGGCCAGCAAGAGGACCTGCTCCTGTACCAGGAGATCCATTTGGAGGGGTAAGTGTATGCCTGCCCAGCTGGCTGAACACCCCAGGAATAGAGTAAGGTACCCTCCAATTCCCTAAACATTCCTGGCCATTCAGTAGGGCATCTCCCTGGCTACTGGCTTTCTCTATTTACCCCATCCCATCTTGTCACCAAGCACTCCTGTTCATCTGCGGGGTCCTTAGATCTACCACCACAGCCTACTTCAGGGTGGAGGGGATCTGAAAGCCAACTCCAGTGCTGAGGGGACCTAAGAGAGGGCAGACCAAGAGAAACCCCCAAGTACACAGTTAGCCACAGCAAAGATTGGACCAAGATGCCAAGACTCTCCTGACCACATTTGAAAGAAGAGATGGGCAGGCACCAATGCAAGGATTCCTCCAACAACCTGAAAAGCAACATGATAACACCAGAATCCAGCGAACATGCAACAGGAAGACTTGAACACCCTAATCCAGAAGAAGTAGAAGAAATTGACTTTAAACGTAACATTATGAAAGTGTTAGAGACCCTTAAACAGGAGGTGGAAAACTCCCTTAAAGAAATGGATGAGAAGACTAACAAAAAGTTAGAAGAAATGAATACATCCCTCAAAGATACCCCAAAAAACCAAGAAAAAGCAATCAAAAGGTAATGGAAACAGTTCAAGACTTGCAAACGGAAATGGTGGTAATGAAGAAAACACAAACCAAGGGATGGCTGGATATGAAAAATCTGGGTAAACAAACAGGAACTGCAGAGACAAGTATAACCAACAGAATACAAGAGATAGAAAAGAATCTCAGACACTGAAGATACTATAGAGGAAATAAACTAATTGATCAAAGAAAACAGCAAATCCAACAAATTCTTAACACAAAACATCCAGGAAATCTGGGATACCATGAAAAGACCAAACCTAAGAATAATAGGGGTAGAAGAAGGAGAAGAATTATAGCTCAAAGGCCCAGAAAATATATTCAACAAAATTATAGAAAAAAACTTTCCCAACCTAAAGAAGGATATTCCTATGAAGGTACAAGAAGCATACAGAACATCGAATAGACTGGATAAAAAAAAAATCCCCTCGCCATATAATAATCATACAGAATAAAGAAACATACAGAATAAAGAAACAATATCAAGAGCTGCAAAGGAAAAAGGCCAAGTAACATATAAAGGTAAACCTATCAGAATTACACCTGACTTCTCTGTGGAAACCATGAAAGCCAGAAGGTCTTGGATAGATGTGCTGCAGACACTAAGAGACCATGGATGCAAGCCCAGACTACTATACCCAGCAAAGCTTTCTTTCACCATCGATGGAGAAAACAAGATATTCCAGGGCAAAAACAAATTTAAACAATACATAGCCACAAACCCAGCCTTACAGAAAGTACTAGAAGGAAAACCACAACCCAAGGAAGCCAACAACACCCATAATAACACAGACATCTGACAACCCTCCAGCAGCACAACTCAAAGAAGGGAAACACACAAACGCTACCACCAAAAAAAAAAAAAGCTGAAGTTAGGAACCACTGGTCATTAATATCACTTAATATCAATGGACTCAATTCACCTATAAAAAGGCACAGGTTAAGAGAATGGATATGAAAACAGGATCCAACATTCTGCTGTTTACAAGAAACACACCTCTACCACAAAGACAGACATTACTCAGAGTAAAGGGTTGGGAAAAGGTTTTTCAATCAAATGGACCTAAGAAACAAGTGGGTGAGGCTATACTAATATCTAATAAAATTGACTTCAAACTAAAATCAATCAGAAGAGATGGAGAAGGGCACTCTATACTCATAACAGGAATAATTCATCAGGATGAATTCTCAATCCTGAATATTTATGCCCTTAATATAAAAGCACACACATATGTAAAAGGAACATTGCTAGAACTCAAAGCACACATCAAACCCCACACACTAATAGTAGGAGATTTCGACACTCCTCTCTCACCAATGGACAGGTCAACCAGACAGAAACTTAACAGAAAATAAGAGAACTAACAGAAGTAATGAATCAAATGGACTTAACAGACATCTATAGAACATTCCACCCAAATAGGAAAGAATATATCTTCTTCTCAGCGTCTCATGGAACCTTCTCAAAAACTGATCACATACTCGGTAACGAAGCAAACATCCACAGATACTAAAAAATTTAGTAACCACCTGTGTCTTATCAGATCACCATGGAATAAAGTTAGAATTTAACAACAATTCTACCCCCAGAAAGCCGACAAACTCATGGAAACTGAACAGTCAACTACTGAACCACCCCTCGGTCAAGGAAGAAGTAAAGAAGTTAAAGTCTTCCTTGAATTCAGTGAAAATAAATTCAGACACAACATATCCCAACCTATGGGACTCTATGAAAGCAGTGCTAAGAGGAAAGTTCATAGCACTAAGTGCCCACATAAAAAAACGGAGAAAGCTCACATTAGAGACTTAACAGCACAGCTGAAAGCTCTAGAAAAAAAGAAGCAGACTCACCCAGTAGGAGTAGAAGACTGGAAATAATTAAACTGAGGGCTGAAATCAACAAAATAGAAACACAGAGAACAATCCAAAGAATCAATGAAACAAAGAGCTGGTTCTTTGAGAAAATCAACAAAATTGACAAACCCCTATCCAAACTAATCAAAAGGCAGAGAGAGAACGCACAAATTAACAAGATAAGAAATGAAAAGGGGGACATAACAACAGACACTGAGGAAATTCAGAGAATCATTAGGTCTTACTACAAAAGCCTGTATGCCACAAAGTTAGAAATGTAAAAGAAATGGACGTTTTTTTAGATAAGTACCATATACCAAAAGTAAATCAAGACCAGGTGAACAATTTATATAGACCTATAAGTCGTGAGGATATAGAAGCTGTCATAAAAAACTTCCCAACCAAAAAAAGCCTAGGATCAGATGGTTTTAATGCAGAATTCTACCAGACTTCCAAGAAGAGCTGATACCTATACTCCTTAATGTGTTTCACATAATAGAAACAGAAGAGTCATTGCCAAACTCTTTTTTATGAAGCTACAGTTACCCTGATACCAAAACCACACAAAGACTCAAGCAAGAAAGAGAATCAGACCAATCTCATTTATGAACAACGATGCAAAAATTCTCAATAAAATACTGGCAAACTGAATCCAAGAACAGGTAAAAAATTATCCATTATGATGAAGTAGGCTTCACCCAGAGATGCAGGGCTGGTTCAACATACGAAAATCTATCAGTGTAATCCATCATATAAATAAACTGAAAGAAAAAAGCCATATGATCATTTCATTAGATGCTGAAAAAGCATTTGACAAAATTCAACACCCCTTTGTGATAAAGGTCTTGGAGAGATTAGGGATACAAGGATTATACCTAAATATAATAAAAGCAATATACAGCAAGCCAACAGCTAACATCAAATTAAATGGAGAGAAAATCAAAGCCATTCCACTAAAATCAGGAACAAGACAAGGCTGTCCACTCTCTCCATATCTCTTCAACATAATGCTTGGAGTTCTAGCAATAGCAATAAGACAACATAAGGAGATCAAGGGGATTCAAATTGGAAAGGAAGACATCAAATTTTTGTTATTTGCTGATGATATGATAGTCTACATGAGTGACCCCCAAAACTCTACCAAAGAACTCCTACAGCTGATAAATACCTTCAGTGATGTGGCAGGATACAAGATCAACTAAAAAAATTGGTAGCCCTCCTATACACAAATGATAAAGGAGTGAAGAGGGAAATCAGAAAACATCACTTTTCACGATAGCCACAAATAGCATAAAGTATCTTGGGATAACACTAACTAAGGAAGTGAAAGATCTCTTTGACAAGAACTTTAAGGCTTTGAAGAAAGAAATTGGAGAGGACACCAGAAAATGGAAGGATCTCCCATGCTATTGGATTGGTAGGATCAACATAGTAAAAATGGCAATTCTACCAAAGGCAATCTATAAATTCAATGCAATCCCCATCAAAATCCCAACAAAATTCTTCACAGACCTTCTGAGAACAATAATCAACATTATATGGAAAAACAAAAAACCCAGGATAGCCAAAACAATCCTATACAATAAAGGTACTTCTGGAGGCATTATCATCCCTGACTTCAAACTCTATTACAGAGCTACAGTAATTAAAACAGCTTGGTATTGGCATAAAAACAGAGACGTTGACCAATGGAATCGAATCAAAGACCCAGATATTAACCCACAAACCTATGAACACCTGATTTTCACAAAGGAGCTCAAATTATACAATGGAAGAAAGAAAGCATCTTCAACAAATGGTGATGGCATAACTGGATGTCAACCTGTAGAAGAATGAAAATCGATCCATATCTATCACCATGCACAAAACAAGTCCAAATGGATTAAAGTCCTCAATATAAATATGAGCACACTGAACCTGATAGAAGAAAAAGTGGGAAGCAGACTGTAACACATGGGCACAGGAGACCACTTCCTACGTATAACCCCAGTAGCACAGACAATAAGAGCAACAATGAATAAATGGGGCCTCCTGAAACTGAGAAGCTTCTGTAAAGCAAAGGACACTGTCATTAAGACAAAAAGGCAACCTACTGAATGGGAGAAAGTCTTCACCAACCCCACATCCGACAAAGGTCTGATCTCCAAAATATATAAGGAACTCAAGAAACTAGACATTAAAATTCTAAATAACCCAATTAAAAAATGGGGTAATGAACCGAACAGAGAATTCTCAACAGAAGAAGTTCAAATGGTCAAAAGATACTTAAGGTCATGTTCAACTTCCTTAGTGATCAGGGAAATGCAAATCAAAACAACTTTGAGATACCATCTTACACCTGTCAGAATGGCTAAAATCAAAAACATCAATGATAACCTATGCTGGAGAGGATGTGGAGTAAGGGGAACACTCATCCATTGCTGGTGGGAATGCAAACTTGTGCAACCACTTTGGAAATCAGTGTGGCAGTTTCTCAGGAAATTGGGAGTCAACCTACCTCAAGATCCAGCAATACTACTCTTGGGAATATACCCAATAGATGCCCAATCATACTACAAAACATTTGTTCAACTATGTTCATAGCAGCCTTATTTGTAATAGCCAGAACCTGGAAACAACCTAGATGCCCATCAATAGAAGAATGGAGAAAGAAAGTGTGGAATATATACACATTAGAGTACTACTCAGCGGTGAAAAACAATGACATCTTGAATTTTGCATGCAAATGGATGGAAATAGAAAACACTATCCTGAGTGAGATAACCCAGAGCCAAAAAGATGAATATGGTATGTGCTCACTCATTAGTGGACTCTAGCCATAAACAAAGGACATTGAGCCTATAGTTCACAAGCCTAGAGAAGCCAAATAATAAGGTGAACCCAAAGAAAAACATATATAGATCTCCTGGAAATTGGAAGCAGACAAGATCGCTGGGCAAAAGTTGTGAGCATGGGGGTGGGAGTGGGGGTG